>JACVVK020000071.1:140000-272500 GCA_018292915.2 Batillaria attramentaria
CCATTCCTAAACAGGAGATAAAATTTAAAACAAAACAACATTTTTTTAACGCGTCAGCGCTTCTCAGCAATTTTCTAAAAGCCTAAAAAAAAATATTAAAAAAAACAACCCTCGCTAAGGCACCAGTTTCTTTCACAAGGGTATGAAGATGGTACGCGAACTTATCAATGAATGCACAGTTGGTGCTTGCGGTTTTGCTATCTTGTTGTGACAGTTTTGCGCGAGACATTCAATAATCTTGAAACCCATACGTTCCAGTGGTGTACTCCCCCGTAAACACCGCTGTCGCAGGAGATACTGTCTAGAGGCGTTTTGCAGATGTTTATATTTGAAAAGCCTCCTCCCCTCTGATACAATCGGAATCTGATAGCTCGACTCGGTTATGTAAACCTTCGAATGTTTGTTTAACTCTAAAGTAATCGTGCGCTTTTTTTTCTGCTTTTGGTGTGTGTTGTTGTGATTCTCATGTATTGGGTCTTGTGTGCGTGGTTACTTGATTTTTCATAGGCGCACGGGTTTTTCCCAAGTTGCACAAAATGCGGTGTTGTCTACAGAACTGACGAAGCCCCTATATCATTTCACTTGATAACGCATCTAAATGCACAGAGATGGCAAGGACCTGGAGGAGGAGGGGGGGGGGGGGGAGGGGGCAGGAGCAAAGGGGAGTAAGAAGGCCGGGGGGGGGGGGGGGGGGGAGAGTGGGGGAGAAGACGGAAGGGAGAGGGGTGCGGAGATGAAAAATGAGATTGCAGTGTGTGCGTGCGTGCGTGCGTGCGTGCGTGCGTGCGTGTTTTCTCTCCCTCTCTGTGTGGGCGAGTTTAAAAAAACAGACCTCTCAGTTCCTACCTAACAACCATCATCACAGAAAATTCAATTTGCTCTGCCTTTTTTTTTTTTTTTTTTTTGATATCTCAAAGAAATCACTTTAGAGGTGCAAAAGAAACTGACGAAGCGACAATTGCCTTTCATGAGCTTTTCGCCATCCGATAAAAAAAAAACCAACACAAACAACCCCGCCTTTTTCATTAAAGGCAATCGCGATCTCTTCCTCAAGCTCAAGGTTTCCTGAATTGCATTGGAGACGGGATGAAGGCAGTCAGAACTTGAAAGCATCACACACGCTATTTCTTGATCTGTCATGGTTTCCGTACGAAAACAGATGTCTGTAATTGAAATGACCGGCTAGTGTTGTTGGCCTCTGCGTCGGGTTTTTCCCCTTGGATTGTTGCTTCTTTTTCTTTTCTTTTTTTCAAACTCAGTCGTACTTTTGATTTTGTTATTGTTTCCGAAATAAAACATTTGTCTTTTGCGGAATGGTCGACCTAGGACAGATCACGCCATTGTTCGTTTGACGTGTGTGTGTGTGTGTGTGTGTGTGTGTGTGTGCGTGTGCGTGTGTGTGTGTGTGTGTGGTTTTAGTAGTACTATTGCTTTTTATCATAGTTTCCGTAAAGAGAAAATAGTTATCTTGGATCGAAATCCAAAACAATCGAATAAAAATACTTTCTTACGTCTAACTTTCAAACGACAAAAGAATAGACAATGAACAATCAGTGTAACACATAATTAATCAAATAAAATGAATTTTTTTTTAAAAAACAATTGCTTATCATTTAATTTAAAATTAAATATTAAGTGAACACACACTCACACACACACACACACACACGCACGCACGCACGCACGCACGCACGCACGCACGCACGCACGCACGCACGCACGCACGCACGCACGCACGCACGCACGCACGCACACACACACACACACACACACACACACACACACACACAAGAAAAACAACAACAGACGAAACCAAAAACACAACTACTAACAACTTCAAGGGTGGGCATCCCTAAATGTAGACCTTTCGACAGTTACCAAAGAGCCTCGGGAAATGTCCGTTGAGAATGCAGACTGTCAGACCACTACGTAAGCAGAGTCAACACCCCCCTCCTCCTCCCCCCCCCCCCACCCCCAGCATCACCACCACCCTTTGCCGCACAGAAAAAGATGAAAATAAAATGCAGATAAGTCGACAGTAGCCTGGGATTGGCTACGTGGTGTTTTGTGGGTCTTTATTTGCTAGGAACAGTCAGAGGCAAATCATCCTGCGCGTTCTCCGTCTGGGTTGTCAAAACGAGGTGAAAGATTTGAAACAAATTGATGGCGTAAGATGGAGAGGTTTTTAAAGGGAAATAACCTGCGTCTTACCAGTCCCAAAATGTTGGGGTTTTTTTGGGTTTTTTTTTTTTTTTTTTTACATCCAATCGAAATCTATACACCGACTGACCTTACGAACGAAATCCTTAATGAAACGGAAAAATCATCCGTTCAAAACATCCTACACCCCCCCCCTTCCTCCCTATCTTTAAAAAGAAAAGTCCAGTCCAACCGACTCTTGCTGTCATCTGAGTGCAGCGTTTCATTAAGATGATCTCTGCAAACTTGTGCTTTCTCCCTTCTCGAAAACTGGTTCACGGCGAAACTGCTGATTGTTGCAAAACCTGAACTTTCTGTCTGATGAAGCAAGCGATGCAGGATTTATTGCAAAGCGGAAACAAAAGTAGGCTTCTTACGACCTGTTGAAAGAACATCAACAGAAAGGAACCCAAAGTCCAACGAACAATAACATTAACGCGTTATTTTATGTGTGAGTTGCCAGCTATGTTACTTTATTGACGATAATGTTGATGAATGGTGATAACTGATGATGTTGAATAGTGATGATGACTGATAGTGCGCGCGTGCGTGCGTGCGTGCGTGCGTGCGTGCGTGTGTGCGTGTGTGTGTGTGTGTGTGTGTGTGTGTGTGTGTGTGTGTGTGTGTGTGTGTGTGTGTGTGTATGTGCCGGCGTGGGGAGCAGGGGGCAAGCGTTCACACTGTGCGGTTTTCGTCTGCATTTTCTGACGTCATTCTCTGACATCACAGTGGAAGCGAGCAATCAGTAAAGTGCGTCGCATCTTGCAGCATCCACCGTACAGTCACCTTCACCTTCGAAAAACAGTGTGCATCACACAAGATCAACCGTATATATTGCGTGAATGGGATTCGAAAACGGATAACTTATAGCCATTTTGTCAAAGAAGGACCTCTTTCACTGCCTTCACTTCTTTCGTTTGTTTCAAATAACCTCAAGCACTTTTTTTTTAACATTCACTTGCCTGTATCAAGATTACAGACATTTTGATCTTTCTGTCTATTCCCTGCCCTCCCCTTTAACTCTCCGACGTGCATTTACTTCCCTTGATGCCATGTTGATTGCGCCGGGGTGCTCAGTTAAAAGCCAAAAGAAATTAAAACTGCTCCCCGCAAAGACAGATGCAGCCCACATAAATGTTTTCCCTTCCTGATAAAAGAATTTGTAGGATTCAATTGCGAGGACGGGAGTTTCTGCGACTGCCTCGCACAAATGGTGCTTTATTGGGGGAGCATTTTCAGCCGTTATCGTGGGCGTCTCGTCTCCCCTCCTCCCAATTACCTTATCCACCCTGCCATCAAGTTTTCATCAACATCCCCCCCCCCCCCCCCGGTGATACTGGTGGCGGTGAAAGCTCGCCAAACACCTAGTTATCGGGCCTCCCCGCTTCTGACGTTCTTACTTCGCCGCGCTGTTCTACAGGAACGTCCCTTTTTTCTGAACCAGCTCTTCGCCAGCTCCAGTGGTGTTCCTCCCAGGTCATGGGTGGAATCCATGGAGGGCCCGGAAACTGGTGAAATTTTTATTATGAGTGATGATGAGGATGGTGGTGTGATGAGGCTGTGGAGGTCCATCATAAGATGTGTCATAACAGGGGAAGCACCCTCAAAGTCGCACCCATGAAGTGGGTGAGTCTCGGCTGTGTGGCAACAGCCTCCCCATTGAGCCCATAGCATATAGCTCCTGGGTAGAAGCCGACCCTAGGGAGGAAAACCCGCTTGCCTCGGCTGGGACTCGAACCCGGGTCTCCCGGTCCATGGTCCGAGGTGCTGACCACAACACCACAGAGGCCGGCAATTTTTCTTGTGCTCTGAAATGTCTCTGGAACCTTGTACTTCTTCTTCTTTCATTTTCTTTTCTTCTTTTCCTTATCGTGTTGCCACGGCGAGGCCCATGTACAGCCTTCACAAAAAAGTTAAGGACCACTTGCAAATATCATTCAACTTTTGTTGTGGTGGCATGCTGGTGTAGTGCTGAACATCGCTGAAACAGCAGCTTATGTAGGCAAACAAATGAGCACAGTTCATAACCAGGGATGCATTCTTTGACCTGCATCTCATTTTTGCCGTGCAGAAGGCCCCAGGTATCGCTCACTGAACACTGAAACTCGGTCTAGTTTTGCCGAAATTGCAGATTTTCTAACGCGCCAAGCATGCTGTGTGACGCGCACGTGCCATCCACACAGTGGTCGCCATGTTCACTAATTACCCCTTAACCTTGCTACCGAATTTTACGGGGAAAATCTTATTCGTTTATTTTTTTCTGATTTATTGAAACTGTCACCCGTTATGTTGACTGGTCCTTAACTTTTTGTGAAGACTGTATGTTGAGTGGCCATCTTACACTGCACTGGACGCCAGTTCTAAATTTTATGCAAAGCGGTTGTTTTGCTGTTTTTTTTTTGTTGTTGTTTTTTTTGCTGCCCCGACTCTTTTTGCCAGCTCCAGTGGTGTTCCTCCCTGCTCATGGGTGGAATCCACGGAGGGCTCGAAGGCTGGGGCAATTTTTTATTATGCATGATGATGGAGATGAGGATGATGATAAGATGATGCTATGGAGGTCCATGTGGTTTGGGACTGCGGGACAGGGCCGCATTCCACGCTTCCTGTCATAAATATCCCGGCGTTCACCAGGCCCGGGAACTACGGCACCTGCGGTGCCGGCCGTGTAATCATCCACATCATAAGATGTGTCATACCAAGGGAAGCACCCCCAAAGTCGCACCCGTGAAGTGGGTGAATCTCGGCTGTGTGGCAACAGCCTTCCCATTGGGCCCATAGCACACCCGCTCTGAGTAGGAGCCGACCTAGGTAGGAAAAATCCCGCTTGTCTCGGCTGGGATTCGAACCCGGGTCTCCCGGTCCATGGTCCGAAGTGCTAACCACTACACTACGGGGGCCGGTGTTGTTTTGCTGTTGTTTGTTCCCGGGACGCGGTGTATGGACAGGCCAGAAACCTTTGCTAGACACCATGGTCGTCCTACTGGCAAGGGAGGGTGGGTGTGTTTTAGGGAGTTCAACGTCCTTTTCCACCGCGTAAGGGTGATGTCAAAGACGGGGCAACGAGAAAAAAGGCCAGCACAAATATTTGGCCCCACGACCCGAGCATTGAAAGTCCAGCGCTCTACCATTCGGCCACCCCGGATCCCCCCTACTGGCAGGGGAAGGGAAGGGAAAAGCCAGGGTTGGTCGGGGGGGGGGGGGGGGGCGGGGGATAAGGAAGCTTAGATCATCAGCCAGTCGCTGGGGTTAAACGGAAAAGAAATAGTTATGTATGTGGGCTTGTCTTGTCGCAAGCTTTGTTTCAGAAGACCGCTTTCAACAACAACCACCAAAAAAAAAAAAAAAAAATGGCGCCAAGCCCCACATTACAAAAAAAAAGATGTCTAATAAAGGCGGCATTACTTATTTAGTGCGATCTGGATTTTTGCTTGCGTGTTGCCTTCATAACCCAGCGCCTGTCAACGTCCACACTTGCTGACTTTTATTTCACGAGAATGCACGCATCTCACCCTTCCCCCCCCCCTCCCCCTCCCCCCCCCCCCCCCCCGCGGCACTGCACTAGCAAGGGTTGAACGACCGCTCTTAATACACTCCTAGGAAAATTACACATATATCATTCTTATCGTCGAAATCAAGGCAGATATGAACGAGCTAAGGTCTGTCACAGTTGAAACGGTGTACAGTAGAACCTCTTTTGGGTGGCCACCCCTTTGGGAGACCACCTGCCTGTGCAGACCAATGTTATAATCATACTGGGTTGCACTTCTTCACTGTCTGAAGCTTCTTTTGGGTGACCACCTCTCTTTTAAGACCACTCTTATCTGGCCAGAGGGGTGGTCGCCCAAAAGAAGTTGTACTGTACTTTCCGCAACCTGTGTGTGTTACGGGAGCTAACAGGGAGATTTTGTGCCGTTGCTGTTGTTTCAATTTCAGTTTGTTTGTTTGTTTGTTCTAAGTATTCTTACTGTCCAGATAACTTGTTCGTGTCAAAATTAATGGTTCTCACACTGTGTTGATGCAGTTGCTGTTGGTTGTTTTTCTGTGTTTGTTTCTGTCTTCCTTTGTTCTTTTCTTTCTTTGTTCTAAGTATTCTGTGAGCAGTATTTGTACTGTCCAGATCATAATTATTTGTTCTCAAACCAATTCATTTTAAAACTTGCCATGTATGGCATATGCGGGTACACGCCCTTTGTTTGTTGGTTGGTTTGTTTGTTTGTTTGTTTGTTTGTTTGTTTGTGGGTTCTAGGTATTCTTCAGCCGCGAATTAGTCTTTGTGGCTTGCGCGGGTTTAAGCCCTAAAACCTCACTCACTCACTCTAGGTATTCTACGAGCAATATTCAGATCCAGATCATTTATTCATAACGTGGCTCTTTGTTCTCAAACTAAATCGTTTTAAAACTTGCCGTGGGCTCCGAAGAAGGATTATGACGAGGCAGTTGAAAACAGTCACAAACGTAGTCCTCTTATACAAGGGGGTGACCCCCAGAAGCGTTCAGTCGAAGATCGCCAACGCCAACTACTATAATGACTACATCAACAAGTTTGCCGTGTACGCCCTACGCGGTCCACGCGTCTCACGAGGGTCGGGATGCGATGGCTCGGGTGGCTCAGTGGTGAACTTCCGGTCAGAAAATCTTTGGTTCGAATCCAGACATGGTCAAAAGTTGCAAAGTCGTTTTTTCCAGTGCACTCGTCTTTGAAATGTATGTAATCTCTGCTTTGGAAATGTTCAGCCCACCAAGTTTGAAAAATAAATGCATATCTAAATTCCGAAATTTAAATAGCTGAGCTGACCCTTCGCACCACGTGATTGTAATACGTTTATGTCCTGTGTGTGAGAGAATGCGTGTAATTCACGTGAGCGTGCGTGTTGGGTTTAGCTCGCGGCGCTTTGAGCCAAAATATTTGGGATAAAGCGCCTATATTAATGCGATTATTATTATTATTATTATTGAAATCACCATCATGGGAAATAAAAGACGTTAACTCTTAAGATTTCATGCAAGGATCGCAATATTTCTTGAAATCATCAGATCACTTCAAGCCACTAAAATTACGCAAAGCGGGCAGGCCCACGCCTTGCGTAATAGTGGCTCGAAGTGGCTCCTACTGGTGTGCAGCGGCTTGTTCTCTTTAACCCATTTGAGCCCTTTTTTTTTCTCGGGGGTCGGGGTGGGGGGGAGGTTGGGTGATGGGAGGTGTCTCATACTGGCTGCGCACCTTCACCAAGCACCATAAAAGGGATTCCAGAAAACATGATCTTCCCCGCAACAAAGAATGAGCTCATAATAATCTTCAGTCAGTAAAACAAGAGCAGTTCTCAAGAACATAATTATCTGTATATATTTGGCCTGATGTAGAACGTCTCAAAATGGGATGCTGGTCACACATGGGTTGACCAGTCTTATCATACAGTGTGCAGGGGGGGGGGGGTGGGACTCAGGCTGAAGAAAACACCCATCCGACCCTAATTCTATTATTTGAATTACCAAAAAGGAAAATGGAGGCAGACTGGCTTGTGTCACTGCAAGGTGACAAGGTCACGCCGAGCAGTGGACAGGTTTGATCCAATTTCTCGCCCCCTCGATCTTGTCAAGCGGCGTGGTTGTCTTCGTGCGTTGTCCCTGAATGTAACGACGTGTAAGCCTGCTTTCGTCTCCTCCTTCAGGCGGCTGACCGCCACATGGCCATGTCCTACTTAGGGGCCGTGCACACGCTACCAGGTTGAAAGGTACTCGCTGGAAATGGCATACGCGTAACACGGTTTTCCCCATGCAAGCACACGGTAACAGCATGACATTCTGCAATGCCCAAATTGAGAGCAGAATGAAAGAACGCGAGCGGCGAAGAGCTGCCACTCCTTGGTGGTGATATAATATAATATAATATAATATAATATAATATAATATAATATAATATAATATAATATAATATAACAGGCATTGCAACTTGCAGTGTGTAATATTTCTGCCATCTTTAGGGTAGGTGGCAATACACATATTAGTGGCAACGTGTGTTGGGCCCCATCCAGTACAGTGCACTCCTGTCAGTTAAGACGGGCGAGCCCCCATAATTCAGCCAATCGCGTCCAGCGGCCTAATGAGCACAACACATGGCATGGTCTGGTAAACTTTCTTGCCAGACATTACGAGGGAAGCACATGTAGTTTGTTATGACCGAAACACGGAAAGAAAGCAGTAAGTCCATTGACGTCATTTGAGGAAAAAGACCATTACGTCAGTCTCTTTCATCTTGATATCACCCTTTTTTTCCATACCCGGCAGAGCCCCGTAGACCAGTTTACATCCTTTGTCCAACGTTACATTTCTTTTTTTTTTTTTTTTCACGTAGTGCAGGCACATTCAGTCGCGAATTCGTCTTTGTGGCTTGCGCGGCTGTAAGTCCTAAAAACTCACTCACTCCGTACCCGGCAGAGTAAAGGGGCTGGGCTGTGACCTCGTGGGCTTACCGAGTGGTGTCGTCTATTGGAGTGGCCTTTTGTTGAAGGCCTGCCTGTGCCCCCTTCGTGTCGCGTGTGCAGCCTGCTTTCAGCAACCAGCCTCCTCCTCATCCGC
Source organism: Batillaria attramentaria (assembly GCA_018292915.2). Classification (NCBI taxonomy): domain Eukaryota; kingdom Metazoa; phylum Mollusca; class Gastropoda; family Batillariidae; genus Batillaria; species Batillaria attramentaria. Next base: position 148,776 of record JACVVK020000071.1, read on the forward strand.
TGTCCACCCTCTGAGTTGCTAATGGAGACTTGACCACTCAATCCCCTATCCCAATCAAACTGGGGGGTCTCCCTTCCTGTCGACCTGTTTAAATTATCCCCCAGGTTCCATGCGACGATGTCAGGAAAATGAGCGGCGACCAGCAGACGGGCTAATCCCTGTTTTCCGTGTCCGCCCGGCCAGCCGGATCTCACTGTCAGAGTCTGGCGACTGTGTGTGCAAGATCCCCCCCCCCTTCCCCCCCGCCACTTCTGCCGGTAGTAATTCTATTTTGGCAGCTTAGGCTAGTCCTCTGCTGTCTTTCGGCAGATCCTTAGGAGACGCCCGCTGGCCATGCGGTCGGTCAGCTGCAGGCTGGCGACTGACCGACATGTCGTCGTCAAAAGCTTCAGAGGTGTTGAGGCTAAGCTGAGGTGGACTTACCAAGGGCAGGCATGTGCGATGAGCGTATGTCTGGCGGCTTGGTGTTAACTCCGGAAGTGCGTCTGTGTTTCCAGGGAAACGCGAAAATGGAGGGCGCGGTCTAAACGTCAGTGGCAACCAAGAAACTGTGGCTCACCTGACAGTCTGTCTGCATTGAACAGTGTTCAGGTGGACGGTTCAGCTCGGGTTGCTGACCCAGCCCCTTTAGCTGTAAGGTGTAAGCGTAAATGAAAGCCGAGAAAAATTCAGATGTGTGTCGACCTGACAGTCTGTCTAGGTTGAATAATGTTCAGACGGACGGTTCAGCTCTGATAGCTGCCCCCCCCCCCCACCCCCCCCCCCCCCGAGGATAGGTTCTAAGCATCAATGGCACTTGACAGCCAAGAAACAGCTGACAGTCTGCCTGGGTTGAATTGTGTTCAGGTGGAAGGCCCAGTTCTGGTACCCCATCTCCCCTCCTCATAACCTAGCACCTGGGCCTGAGAATCTGGGGAACGTGATGGACAGACAACTCCGGTAGACGGGTATTTGTTCAAGCTTTGTCTTGAGTTCGATTCCCAGCTACGATGCACAGTGGCCTTTAATGGCCTTTTCCTTGTTGCCCCGTTTTTTGGAATCACCATAACTTGACAAGAAAGGGCACTGACCCACGCCCGAAACAACTAGTGAACAAACAACATAAACTACTGATAGTGAACTGTAAACATAATACTCCCGGCAGAGACCGCCAAATCTGACACTAACACCCTTAATGCCTCTCTCGCGATCTATCTGGGGGAAAAAAAAACAACTGACACAAAAAATAAAACAATAAAACGCCAAGGACGTGGTGCATTTATCATTCTCACCCCCCCCCCCCCCACATCCAACACACACACACACACACACACACACACACACACCATCCTCAAACCTTAGCACTCATACACCACCGCAACTGGATCTAAATCTGGCCTGATGCGGTAAAGCCACAAGACACTGCGCGGCTAAATCCAGCCGAATCTGATGAGCCGTTCTCCTCAGGCTGATGTAGCACCTTCTGTCGCCTCCATACAGACCCAGGCAGCTCTCCTCCACCCGATGAGGGATTAGGGGAGGGGAGGGGAGGGGGGGGGGCCAAGGCCATTCCAACGACTGAGCGCTGGTCCGGAATATCTGGCGGTCCGACTCGCGTGGTTTCTTTGCTTGCCTGAATTCTGCCCACAGCCTATGGCCCTGCCAGTGGGGCTCATTTGGAATAGTTGGTATAGTTCGCCAGTTAGGCATGCGCAGGAGGGGCAAATAAACTCCAGCCGTCCACTAACGGGGGCGACTGTATCCCCGCAACGCTGGAGGGGATGCAAATGTGCTCCGGGGTCTGGCGAGGTGAAGTCACGTGGCCGCTGACTTTGTTCTACCTTGACTTTATGCGAAATATCGACGGAATGGACTGTATACATTTGCACCCCCTAACGGGCGAACTATACCAACTGAGCGCCAGTGGGTGCGGTTGAATATTCGTTATCTATCATCACACCACTTAGATATCTGGACACTGACAGACGGAGTCCGTAATGCTGGCACTGAGCCAGTAGAAGCGTACTTGACGCAGCTGTCTTTTTCCTCAAATGACGTCAGTAGACTTACTGCTTTCTTCCACGTTTCAGTCACACCAAACTACATGTTCTCCCCTATTTGTAGTGTCTGGCAAGAAAGTTTGCCAGACCATGCCATGTGTTTTCCCCATCATGCCGTGGCACGCGATTGGCTGAATTCTGTAAGCTCGCCCCTTCTGATTAACAGGAGTGGAGTCGTCTACCGCGTCAGCCATTGAACTCATGGCAGAAATGAACCCGGAAAAGAATTCATGCGTCCAGTTTCTCGGAGATAATGTTGCGGCGCTTACGACCTCAAGAGCTTGTTATGTGGCCAGAACTTCGCGAACGGAATATGATAGACATCCATCTTGTGAATCTGGTTTGTCTTTTTCTCCACCAAACCTTTTGTGTTGCGCAGCCCTACAAACCAGAATTAGAACTCGTGCTTACAAGGAGTGGTCTGTGGGCATTGTGTTTTTGCGAAAACAGGAATTCTTTTTATAGGGAATCCGTGGATTTACCGGACAAATTAACTGAAATAAGTACAGGGGATTTCTTCTTGCGTAATGGCAAAACTTGCCCTGGAAAAGAATACGAACAGACTTCCTTTAATGATTTTTTTTTTTTTTTTTTTTTTTTGGGGGGGGGGTCTGTAATGGAGGAAAATGGAGGGAGGGTCTTTTAATGATTATAAACTGCGGACTGCCTTGAAGGAAAAACATGCTGGTTTAAGATGCATCAAGCAACTTTCCTGCTGTTTTTGTCCCCGTTGTTTTCCTGGTTTTTGTACCGAGGTTTTTGTTTGAAGTTTTCTTGGCAGAAGCAAGCTCTCTCTCTCTCTCTCTCTCTCTCTCTCTCCCGTCATGTTGCTAGAATACATTTCACTTAAGGTTATTTGACTACGCACACATCAACAGAACTTCAGTCCCTTATTTTCAACAGAATACAGAGAACTCTTTAGTATGGACACCTTTAGTATGGACACAGGTTACCTCGGTACCTCTGCACAGACGCGACGTCCGCTTGCAACCAAAGCATACATATCCTGTATCATTTCTATTCTGTCGTGATTGTGTGTGTGTGTGTGTGTGTGTGTGTGTGTGTGTCTGTGTGTGTGTGTCTGTGTGTGTGTGTCTGTCTGTCTGCTCTTTTACTTTTTTTAGTTGTTTTTACGTAGTGTACACGGAGTGAATGGTTTTGGGTTTTTTTAACTTCGGTTTTAGAATGTAAGGCGCCTAGAGCTCGTTCCCCGGGGATAGGCGCCCTATGAATATTACTATTATTATTATTATACATAACTAAATGAGCATATTTACAAAGCACACACACACACACACACACACACACACACACACACACACACACACACACACACACACACACACACCACCACCACCACCAACAGTAACTGTCTGCAGCATGTTTCTTATATCACCTCTTTCTATCACCAGCCGCCGACGTAGTGGTGATAACCAAACTCAGTAACTTATCGCAGTCTCGGTGCAGTGGCCACCAGGGCAGACCTTGGTATAAAAAGACGCCCTGTCTAACGAAATAAACAAATTACATGCTGTTACCGAGAGATAGTCAGAGAGAGAGAGAGAGAGAGAGAGAGAGAGTGTACTATCTCTCTCAAACCTAAAAAACCACTCAGTCAGACTTAGAGGATGTTGCTCTTTAGGTTGAGGGTATACTGACTGGAAAGATTGACAACTGGGCTCTGATGCATGAAGGGATAATAGACTAGTGTGAAACACACTACGTCGGGTCTGTGTGTGTGTGTGTGTGTGTGTGTGTGTGTGTGTGTGTGTGTGTGTGTGTGTGTGTGTGTGCGCGCGCGTGCGTGCGTGTGCGTGTGTGTGTGTGTGTGCGTGCGTGTGTGTGTGTGTGTGTGCCACAATTGCTGTACTGATCTTTTATCGTTCTCTCAGGCATTATTTTCATGCCATTTTTTTTTCTTTTTTTTTTTCTTGACTGTGTAAGCGCTTAGAGCTCGCTAAATATAAGCGGTATGAAAATATATCCATCATCATTAAACGGGCCGTTTGCATGTTTATTGAGCCAACATTTTGGAACAGTTTCGCTTGTGAGTGCGCCTGTACGCTCGAAATACTCTATCTTGATGATTAGTACAGCTCTTAATGCGATACAATTTTGTTTACAGTTTGCGCGAGCGGTCGTACATTCGAATTCTACGGCTGTTGGTAGGGACTGCTTGAAAAACGTATTGAAACTTTAATGAGTTGGTCATGTGCTGGTGCTGTTGGTAGCTTTCTTCTCTTCGAGATGCCGCAACCCACTGGGTTTGAGAGTTCCTAGTGCCTAGCAACGTGTGATGGAACAACGCGCCTGTTTGTTTCCCTGGGAGGGGAGAAGGTGGGTGGGGCACGGGGGGGGGGGGGGGGGGGGGTGAGACTGAACAGGAGCAGACTTTGAGGTCACAAAAAATCAAGCGAGGTAAACGAGAAAATAATCGCGCTCGTTAGGGAAGCACCCACCCCTCCCCTCTCCTCCAACCCCCCCCCCCCCCAATCACCACAACCGCTATCTCCGTACTCTCCTCACACTAGGTTAGTATGTTGACACCCCCCTCCCTTCTCCCCCCCCCCTTCCATCACCACCACCACCATCCACTATCTCCGTACTCTCCTCACACTAGGTTAGTATGTTGACACCCCCCCCCCTCCCTTCTCCCCCCCCCCTTCCATCACCACCACCACCATCCACTATCTCCGTACTCTCCTCACACTAGGTTAGTATGTTGACACCCCCCCCCCCTCCTCTTCTCCCCCATCCATCACCACACACACACACACACTCTCTCTCTCTCTCCCTCCCTCCCGCATCTCCATCTCACCTCATCAGCAGGTTTTCTTTGACTGCGTGTCGGACAGTGGGTTCAAGGTTCCCGAGATAAAAAGGTCGATATGGCCTTAACGGGATCATTTTCTCGCCGTCAGAAGGGCAGATAAGGAAAAAAAAAAAAAGGGTTCATAGCAATTCGCACGCCACGCCACCCCATCACGAAATTTACCACACCTGGCCGAATTCTTTTAACATCAAAAGTGCGAACTACAAAAAGACCCACCCATCCCCCACTTCCCCCCCCCCTTTTTTTTTTCTTTTCTTTTTTTAGGGGATCCGGGATAGCCGAATGGTAGACCGTTGGGCTCTCAATGCTCGGGTCGTGAGTTCGAATACCGCTGGGGCCAAATATTTGTGCTGACCTTTTTCTCATAGCCCCGTCTTTGGTATCACCCATACGTGGTGGAAAAGGACGTTAAACTCCAAAACACCCACCCACCCTTTTCTTTTTGTACTGCCGGGGCACTGATCATTATCAGCAGGAAAAAGACAGTGGACCAATGCCAAACCCTTACTCTCAAGTTTGGGGTAAGAGGGGGGGGGGGGTAGATGATAAACAGATTAATAAATGAATAAATAAATAAATGTAAGAGATTCAAAGAACATGATGGAAAACTTAGCAGGTCAGGTGTGCAGGAAACGGCTGTAGTTTGTTGTTGTTGTTGTTGTTGTTGTTTCAATTTCAATTTCGTATTGGCAAGCCACAGTACGTCCGCGACGTCATTGTATGGGAAAAGGGGTGATTTCAAGATCAAAGAGATTGACGTAACGGCCTTTTTCTTCAAATGACGTCAATGGACTTACTGCTTTCTTTCCATGTGTCACTCATATTAAACTACACGTGCTTCCCTCGTTGCAGTGTCTGGCAAAACGTTCGCCAGACCATGCCACGTGTTGTGCTCATTTTGCCGCGGGACGCGATTGGCTGAATTCTGGGGGCTCGGCCCTTCTGATTGACAGGAGTGGAGTCGTCCATTCTCGTTGCAGTTGGCAGCAGGCTCTGCGGAGGAATAATAAGCGGCCGAATATTCGCGCTCTATTTTTTTTAAGGTCCGTGTAGCACAAGCAAGCAATACCATTGATCTGATCGTTGCTGACTCGTGCCTACTCAAAGCAGTCTGTACAGTTTTACAGAACTCCGAATACAAGGCAGACTGGCATTTTGGCAGCCATAAATGATAACCGGGTACTACAGATGTGAAACTCTCCCCTTCTTCTCCTCAATCACACGCACTGAAGTATTAGGACAAGGAATGTGGGTAATTCTTGTGTCACACCGGAGTCAGTGGTTTTTGTCCGAACAAGCAGTGAACAGGAACGCCTCCCCGTGTGTCATGAGCGTAAAACCGCTTCATGCTATGTGGGCTGAAACTTTCTCTGCACTGCCGCACAGTTAACTCCTAAAAGCCCACAAAAAAGTCGCGGTTTTACTTGAAATCTTCGTACCACTTGGAGCCACTTCAAGCCGCTATTACGCAATCTGCAGCTGCCTCGGGCCTAGCAGGGAAGGCCCATGCATTGCGTAATAGTGGCTTGAAGTGGCTGCTACTGGCGTGCAGTGGCTTGTTCTTTTTAACCAGCCTTCGCCTTGCGCAATAGTGGCTTGAAGTAGCTCCTACTGGTGTGCAGTGGCTCGTTCTTTTTAACCAGTCTTATCATATAACGGGCAGGGGGGGGGGGGGGGGTGATAAGGCTCGGGTTTTTATTCTTAAGAGATACACAGGTTATGTGAGGATCGGTAGTGGCGCAAGGGCATCCTTTCTGCGATATGATAACACTCGAACAAGCCACTGCACACCAGTAGGAGCCACTTCAAGCCACTTTTACGCAAGGCGTGGGCATTAAGTCCCGCTAGGCGCGAGACCGCTGCGGATTGCGTAATAGTGGCTTCAACTGGCTTCTCGTGTTCTGAATATTTCAAGAAAATATTCGATTTTCGCATAGACTTTTAAAGGATAAAAAAACTATATTAAACTTCTACATGTGTCTAAAAAATATTACACATTCTAGACATCCCAAAGGTCAAAAACTTTGAAAAAGTGCGTTTCTCAGGATGTATTACGCACAGTCTAGTTGCCCGCCTTAGTGAAGAGTTGGGGGAGGGTAGGTGGGAGGGAGGGCGGGGGGAGGGGGGGGGGTTGATGGATGTTGCAATGTCTTCTAAAAGTCTGAGCTGTCAGTCTGCTCAACCTTTCAGCTGCCGCATCAGACATTCCTTACAACGCAAAAGGAGCAGAATGACATTCCCCGCGTCCTATGTCGCAACAATACGAAAATACACACTAAAATATAGGCTATTGTTATAGGAAAATTGGAGTCCGAAAATTCCATGGAACTTACCGATCTTTGCACTGACATCTGACAGTCTTGGCTGTCAGTCCGCTCAGATTTTCGGCTGCTGTCTTCACTACAACAGGAGCATGATGACATCTTCGGCATCTTCTGTCGCAATAACAAGGAAATACCCAAAATTACAAAAAAAGTAAATACAAAAAAAAACTCCATTCTTACAGGAAAATTGGAATCTGAGAATTTTCATCGACCTAATTGATCGCCGCTGTCAGATCTCACGGCTGGAAAATGAAACGCCTTGGCCAGCCGTTGTGGCAAGAGAGTCCCAGTGAGTTTTTTTGAGTCTTCAGCCCAAAGAACGTTTAGCCTCCTGGTCGTAATCTGTCACAGAAGAGACAGCGTGTGTGATGGCCATCTATCAACTTGATCTGATCATTTGTAATACGCCATTATACTCCTTACACATGCGGGAGTGTGGGGAATGGAGAGACAGATTACTTCCGCAAAAATCATTTCACCTATGATCTGTTCAAAATTTCATCATCACATATAAAAAGAAAGGAATGTTAAGAAGTATTTTGCATGTGATCTGTTGAAACTTACATGATGGAAGGACTATCGAGAAGGGTTTTACATATGATCTGTAGAATAAAATGCTTGCAAATGTTTTTTGTCATCTCACATATGATCTGTTCCAAACGTCGATACCGAATGAAAGAAAGGAAACGTCAATGAATATTTTGCACATAATCTTGTCCGATTTTCAATATCAAACTTTAAAAAAGGAGAATTTTTTATTTTTTTTTTGGGGGGGGGGGAGGGGGAGGGGGGGTGAGAGACATCGCCATTCGTCTTACATATTTGATCTGCTGAAAATTTAATCACTTTTTTTTATTCGGAAGCGGAGTGGGGAAGGTAATGCGTATTGTTCGCGGAATTCTGCATTCCCCGGTGCGGAAACTGGAAGGCAAAATTGGCAGACCCATCCCATCTGATGTAGACTCCACTCTGTCAAACGAGTGTAATGTAGCACCTCCAGCGCCCTAGGTGGTCCCCATTTGGCATTGGCAGCCCTGATGTCCCCACAGGCTTGCGGGCCCGGGGTGTTACTGCTCGGACCCAAACCCGATCCAGATACAGGATTAGCCGGCAGGGGGTCAGTCTAGACGGCGGGGAGGGAGGGGGGTGTTAAGTGTAGCTGCGATTCCAAAGTTAGATTCTGCTACACTTCTTAATACTGATGGTCGACGCTTCTAAATACTGATGGTATACGCTTCTAAATACTGATGGTCTACGCTTCTAAATACTGATGGCCTGCGCTTCTAAATACTGATGGTCTACGCCTGTAAATACCGATGGTCTACGCTTCTAAACACTGATGGTCTACGCTTCTAAATACTGATAGTCTGCGCTTCTAAATACTGATGGTCTACGCCTCTAAATACCGATGGTCTACGCTTCTAAATACTGATGGTCTACGCCTCTAAATACTGATGGTCTACGCTTCTAAATACTGATGGTCTACGCCTCTAAATACTGATGGTCTACGCCTCTAAATACTGATGGTCTACGCCTCTAAATACCGATGGTCTACCCTTCTAAATACTGATGGTCTACGCCTCTAAATACTGATGGTCTACGCCTCTAAATACTGATGGTCTACGCCTCTAAATACCGATGGTCTACGCTTCTAAATACTGATGGTCTACGCCTCTAAATACCGATGGTCTACGCCTCTAAATACTGATGGTCTACGCCTCTAAATGCTGATGGTCTACGCCTCTAAATACCGATGGTCTACGCCTCTAAATACCGATGGTCTACGCTTCTAAATACTGATGGTCTACGCTTCTAAATACTGATGGTCTACGCTTCTAAATGCTGGTGGTCTACGCTTCTAAATACTGACGGTCTACGCTTCTAAATGCTGACGGTCTACGCTTCTAAATACTGATGGTCTACGCTTCTAAATGCTGATGGTCTACGCTTCTAAATGCTGGTGGTCTACGCTTCTAAATGCTGATGGTCTACGCCTCTAAATGCTGACGGTCTACGCTTCTAAATACTGATGGTCTACGCTTCTAAATGCTGATGGTCTACGCTTCTAAATGCTGATGGTCTACGCTTCTAAATGCTGACGGTCTACGCCTCTAAATGCTGACGGTCTACGCCTCTAAATACTGATGGTCTACGCCTCTAAATACTGACGGTCTACGCCTCTAAATGCTGACGGTCTACGCCTCTCTAAATGCTGACGGTCTACGCCTCTAAATACTGATGGTCTATGCCTCTAAATACTGATGGTCTACGCCTCTAAAAGCTGATGGTCTACGCCTCTAAGTGCTGATGGTCTACGATAGTCTGAGCGATTTGAGATTTGATTACTTAGGGCAGAATCGGGGAGGTCGGTGGTCCGGTAGTTAAGAGACTTCGTCACCAGTGCGAGAGGTCAGGTTCGAGTCCTACCCGGGGCGAAGAATTTTTCCTTCTCGTACGTGGCACCGTTCATTCGGGCCGATGATCGTCGGGGGTTCTCTCCGGGTACTCCAGTTTCCTCCAGCTTCCTCCTCACTTTCAATTTTTGCCGGAAAGCCTCTTCACTCACATACACTTGTCTGCTCCCTCCATGGCCTGTTGGAAACGAGTCCAAGCTTGACTGGCATCTTAATTGCCTTCCCTTGCAACCTCTTAACATGCACATTGCCCTACAAATTAAAACAAACAAACTACACTTTTTCACACATTGTACATAGTATTACGCTGGCAGGGAAAAAAGTTCCTCCATCGTGGGGGAGCCGGGATAGCCGAATGGTAGAGCGTTGGACTCTCAATACTCGCGGGTCGTGAGTTCGCATCCCAGCTGAGGACAAATTTTTGTACTGGCCTCTTTCTCGTTGGCACATCTTTGATATCACCCTTACATGGAGTAAAAGGACGTTAAACTCCAAAACACCTACCCAACCCACCCATCCTCCGCCATCGTGGGGGAGCCGGGGTGGCCGAACGGTAGAGCGTTGGACTTCCAATGCTCGGGTCGTGAGTTCGAATCCCGGCTGGGGCCAAATATTGTGCTGGCTTTTTCATTGTTGCCCCGTCTTTGATATCACCCTATGTGGTGGAAAAGGGCGTTAAACTCCCAAACACCCAAACACCCACACCCTCCGCCATCGTGATTGACCACCTAATAGCGGGAAATAATTGAGGGACTGGCCTTGTCCTCTGTCCAGCGGCCGCGGTCGGTCAGGTGGCTGCCATGACCTCACGCTCCGACCAGACGGCTGGACAATCACTACGGTCATCTTGGAAAGGCACTAACTGCCTGTCAGATCCGAGACGCTTCGGCCATTTTTCACAGATAAAGTCACATCTAAGCGTGTCCCTTGCTGCGTCTGGTCAATCTCTACCTTCATCTGGACAGAGGAGCTAACCGCCTGAGAAGCTTTAGGCGCTTAAGGCCCGGAGAACAGAAGATCTGGGAGTTGGATCGCAGTGTTGGGAGGTCGAGTGTGGGTGAAATGACAGGGACAGGACACCGTGTAAGACGCTGGAATTGTCTGTGACAGAGCCCTGACCGACCTTGGCAGAAAGTCATCAGGCGACTTTCCAGGGAACCGTCTTGTCCACCTGTCATCAGGAGGAGAGGGAGAGACGGCACGGACGAACGTGCGATGCCTTCCGAAAGAGTCCAACAAACGCCCGGAGTGTACGGCGTTAAAGGCCCTAGTTGTAATTTTCCTAGGCTCACAGATCGTTCTGAACTGCCCCCTGGCATGCACCTTGCCCTACGAAATACAAAAAAAAAAAAAAAAAATTCACGTAATTACGCTTAGTCGTGACAACAAAAATCGCTACAAACTAGCACACTCGCTAAACAGGGTTCTTCAAATAAATATTGCACATTAACCCACGATCTGTTTGTATCCTTAAGCCTGCTCTTAACTGGGCACAGCGCGCGAAACATACACGCGCCATATCACAGTCGTTGCGCTCGGTGTGTCTGCTAACTACAGAACTGAACAAAGGCAGCTGTGCACGATGACCTATTTTTGCATGATCACGATGCGATACCATCTGACGCCCATAGCGTCCGCAATGGAAAGCAGAGCTCGGAGGCAAGCCGCCCGGCCTTTGTAGTGCTTATCCGTGACGTCCCAAAGACATTTGTGTCCTTCGAACAGGTCTGTCAACACTGAAATCTGTTCAGGCGACAATGCAATTGAGGATGCACTCCGTGTCCGCCATGTTTGCGCCCCGAGTGACGTAGTACAGCCAATCAGAATCTGGTGTGGAACCCACAGTCACAGCTGTGGCTATTTGAAATCCAGGTTGCTGTGATGACGCCACAGCCTCGGAACCCCCCCCCCCCCCCCCCCCCCCCCCCCAAATCACAACTGTGGATAACGCTGTGGCGCTCCGCAGTGCCCAGTGAAGAGCCGGTGTCGTAGAATATTTCGGAACCAGGATAAATCGGAACCGGTTCCCCCAAATCATAGGATACTTCGGAACCATTCCCATTTATCCCGCACCTGGCTGACAAAATTCATGTGGGCTAATGACCTTCTAGACGGTTCCGAAATATGCTGGTGGTTTTCAAATATCCTGTCACTAGAGTGAGGATAAATCGGAATGGTTCCAAAAAATCCTGCCACCAGGGCTAGGATAAATCGGAATGGTTCCCATTCGTCCCGGTTCCGAAATATCCTGTGACACCGGCTTTCCGAATGTATGATCATTGTCCCTTGAGATTAGAATGTGCGCGAAAGTGCAAGCGTGAAATGTACAAAAGCCATACCACTGAATCAGCCCTAATAATGACGCCCTTGTGACCATGGTAGATGACTGTACGTTCGCGAATCACCCCCACTAGAAATTAGACGGGTCTGGGAGTCATCTGCCGCTTGCAGAATCAATCACGGTCTCTCTCCCACGGGCTACTGTCTACAGTGGAACGGCATGGTATCTTCAGTGAAAAAGTGTCCCGCCTGACGGCTTGCACGTGCAAGCGATAAAGTGTCAATCCCGTGGATGTCAAAATTGACATCATTCTCTACAAAGCTTCGTCATTATCTCCGATCGTGAAAGACTAAATTAGACAAATTCGCCGGGTTACGAATGTTTTCTTTATGTCGCTTGATTGAGCGTTTTGACTATGACAAATTTCAGCAATATTCATGCATTTTTGTTTTATTTGAGTGACTGCGAAGGTTCATGTCCGCAACTTTGGCTCTTTTTTTCTATTGCATGACTGAGTTGGTTCGTGTCCGGCCGGTTTGTTTTTTGTTTTGGTTTGTTGTTGTTGTTGTTGTGGTGGTGGTGGAGGTGGTGGTGGTTGTTTGCTTTGTTTGTTGTTTTTTTGTTGTTGTTGTTGTTGTTTGTTGTTTTTTGTGGGGTTTTTTTTGGTTGTTTTTTGGGTTGTTTTTTTTTTTTTTGGGGGGGGGGGGGGGGAGGGTGTGACTGCGTATTATGTCTCGGGGGGGGGGGAGGGGGGCTGCATGACTGCGCATGTCCATGGCCGCAATTTTGGCACTGTTTCTGTGAGTTGCTGCGACTGTTTAACTGTCCGCAACTTTCGTATTTCGTTTTTAATTTATTCGTATGTTCATGTCTGTAGCCTTTGCATTTCATTTTGAATGACTGGGTACTATGATGTTCACGTCGGCAACTTTTGCATTTTTTTTTTAAATTATTATTATTGGCTGGGTGTTCATATCCTCAACTTTTTTCTTCTTTTTTAACTTTTGCTGGTCGTGTAACAACTTTTTCTTAAGCCTGTCCTGAATCGTGTGGATCCTTCAAATTAACATCGATTCCACCAGAACTGAGTGCTTTAGCACCGGGTCAAGTTGAGTTCAAAGAAAGCACAGCTCTAAATCTCCCTACTTCTCCTCCATGTCATCTCAATGTCAGACGTTCTGAACCAATTTCCGGCACTAGGTGACAGTAAGTAGTACGCGATCACCTCCCCCTGAATCCCATCAGGCTTTGTAGTCAGTGGGTGATCTCCCTTCGTTACTCGCCTATCCCCCACCCTAGATCGTCTTTCGTGTGATGTCCACCTCGACTTGATGTCATCTTGCCTCGGGCCGACTTCTTGTATTGCCCCTTAATAAAGTGTTGTAGGGGGGACAATCTCTGTTTGAGGGTGTCCGGATGGCTCAGAGGTCTGAGCTGTGGATTAGGGATGGTGTGTGTGTGTGTGTTGTGTGTGTGTGTGTGTGTGTGTGTGTGTGTGTGTGTGTGTGGAGGGAGAGCGTCCCTGATATACCCATTATTATTATTATTATTATTAATCGTAATGGAAGGGTGGGGTGGGTGTTTGGGAGTTTAACGTCCTTTTCCACCACATAAGCGTAATGGAAGGATTTTCGAAATCTGAATGACCGCAGAATATTTGCTGATCCCTTGAAAATTTCATTTCACCAGCCTACCAGGTGGGTGTGCGTGCGTGCGTGCGTGCGTGCGTGCGTGCGTGCGTGTGTGTGTGTGTGTGTGTGTGTGTGTGTGTGTGTGTGTGTGTGTGTGTGTGTGTGTGTGTGTATACGACTGTACGCGAACGCGCGCACCTGTTCGTTTGCCTGTGTAAGGTATGCGTCCATGATCAGCCATGCAATAGCATGAAGAAATTAATCTCAGTAAAAATTTAAACAGGTGGGAAAGTCAGTATAATCAAACATCAGGCCTACAAGTTGTTGTTTTTTTTTTTTTTTTTTGCTGGGGTGGAGGTAGGGGGAAGGGGGTAGGGGGTGAGAGGGGAGAGGGAGACTGTGTAATGTGTATACACAAGGCCGTTTTGAAGTTCAGCGAGTGTAAACCGAAATTCTTATAGCTCACCTGAGGGACGACGGATGTTTTTGATCGACCAGCCAGCCACGGTTGTGGTATGTTCGACGCCACTGGGCTCTCGCACGTGCAGGACTCGGAATTTCAGGAGAAATGTTTTTCGAGGTTACGCGAAAAAGAAACGAAAAAGGGTGAAAACGGATGTTCGTAACCAGGAAATCGGTGATAAAATGGGCATAGGCACACATTAATTACAAGTGGTTTTGCTTTTGTTTTTGGTTTTGTTTTTGGTTTTGAAGATAACTTGGCAGTGAGAACGAGGAAAGACAGCACTGGCGGCCAGGAACCGAAGGGTTGCTATCTTAATTGGTTTAAACTGATTTATTTTGTTGCACTGATGAAAGTACAGAAAAATAGTTTGAGCATAAACAAGACATGCTTATGACATGCTCAATAAGAATTCAATTAAAGCAACCTATCTTAATATCTTGCTATCTTAATTAAAAGTGAAAAAAATGAACATTTCAGTTGAAGGCAGTTTCTTATCTAGAACTTTTCAATTTTTGAGGCTAACCTCTCTTTTTTTTTTTTTTTCTTTTTTCTTTTTTTCAAATTCTGTTTTTGGTAGAGATAAACGCGTACTGAACTGGAACAATGACAGATCGGTCACGTAGGTACTGTAACTGAACAGGAACATACACGAACAAACATGGCATTCAAATAGAGCCATGTCACACACATAGATAACAAGGTTGGTCCAAACGCTGTAAGCTATGGAAACAAAGCATCCGGTCATGACTCATTCAAGGGGCGGTTCTTTGGCATCGCGGCTTGTCGAGTGGAGTCGTCTATTCGCAAAACAATTCAGCAGTCGTCTGTCCTTTGCTGTTTTAGTGCTGTGGTTGTTGTGTACATTTTGCAATGGGAATCGGTTTGCATTGTTTGCTCAGTGTCACGATTTTGTCCGTTCGGTAGGAAACATTACGTGCAAAAGCTACTCTCTCTCTCTCTCTCTCTCTCTCTCTCTCTCTCTCTGCCTTTTTCTCTTTTCTCGTATTTGATATCACCCATACGTGGTGGAAAAAGACGTTAAACTCCCAAATACCCTCCCATCCTCTCTCTCTCTCTCTCTCTCTCTCTCTCTCTCTCTCTGCCTTTCTCTCTTTTCTCGTCTTTGATATCACCCATACGTGGTGGAAAAAGACGTTAAACTCCCAAACACCCTCCCATCCACTCTCTCTCTCTCTCTCTCTCTCTCTCTCTCTCTCTCTCGACCCCCCAGTACAGAGAGGAAGCGTATGTCACATGCATCTTTAAACACAGAGAAAGTGGAACGTGTTTCACCTGTTCCTCACCTGAAGCCGTCCCTCCCCGCGCCCTTCCCCTCCCTCCCCCTCCCAGCCACTACATTCCCCCTCCCCTCGGGCAGACATCAGTCTACGGGCAGCTATGTGCGGGCAGGTGTGAGGGAGTTGATTACTGGAACCACTTTCCAGTCTCGCAGACGGGAGACACCTGGAGCTACGAAGCGCAGTTCGAAAAGAAATAAAATAAAATAAATAAAATAAAAAAACACAGATTTGTTGTTGTCTGTGAGACTGACATGTATTCCTTGACAAATAACCATACTGACCCCCCCCCCCCCCTTCCTGCTCTAAACTAACTGGTGGGGGGGGGGGGGTAGCTTCTTTGTTTTTGGACATTGGAATCAATCATTTGCGACTGACTTCGTCGGCCAGATTTGGAATATTCCTCTTCGTCTTGAGTGTTAGGAAAATGCGCCCCAAACTGAGATGCATTGACTTGTCAGGCTTAACAAAAGCACAGCGAAAGAGCTTGGAGTTTGTCACCAGTTTCAAAGTTACTTGGAACTTTACGCTGAACATGCCGAAAACACAGAACACACAAGATGGGATATGCCAGGTTATTCTGGAGCCGATTTCGACTTCGTATGCGTGATTTACTTTACACGATACAAGCGTATTATTATGAAACTGTCCGTTAACTCTCTCTCTCTCTCTCTCTCTCTCTCTCTCTCTCTCTCTCTCTCTCTTGCAGATTTTTGTTTTATCATTGATTGTGTACATAATAGCTGGATTGCCTGCGTATCTCTTAGCCCTGTCCTATCCTTTTGTTCGTTTGTGTGTGTACTTGTTGCTGTTGTTGCTGTTGTTGTTACTTTTGGTTTGCTTTTCCGTGTGCTTAATACTCTTGTGCTTTTGTACTACCATTATGTCGTATGTAGTTTAGTGTTCAACGGCAAGTTTGGAAAATGGTTATTGTAACCAACATCTTATACCGTTGTTAAATAAAGCATCAAAGTCAAAGTCTCTCTCTCTCTCTCTCTCTCTCTCTCTCTCTCTCTCTCTCTCTCTCTCTCTCTCTCTCTCTCTCTCTCTCTGCACGTGTATTTGCGTTTGAAGTGAAATACTGATAACAATAATAATATGGGTATTTAAGGGACGCCGTACCTCCCGCAGGAGCTTAGGGCGCCTAACAGTCAACACGCACTCACTCGCCTAGAACGTCACACCGGCACACAACATGCCTCCACGCATACGTTTAACTACAGACATATAATGTGCAGCATCATACCCGGCGTGCCCTGCTCCCGGCTTCTACACACACACACACACACACACACACACACACACACACACACACACACACACACACACACACACACACGACCAGCAAGATGGTGATTCTGCAACAGCGATCGTTTGAGGGCAGTGAACAAGTGGGTTTTCAGATTTTGCTTGAAGGATGGTTTTGTGTCTGCGTATATCTGATTGATGCTGGGAGACCATTCCCACAAGTCGGACCCTGGTATGAAAATCTACGCTGACCAAAGGTCTTAGTTTTGACATGAGGGATACGAAGTTTCCTAGTCAGTCAGAAATCACGCACTGGTACTGATTCTGAACAGGAAGACAACTCAGACTTTCCTTTGCACTATTGAAGAGCAACGTCAGAGGAAACAAGAAGACAACCTTCGTAGTGTAGAAAAGGAAACGGTAATGACTGCGAAGTGGTTACAAGTTAAGCAAATAAAAGCGACATAAAAAGGGACAGAAACCACTTAACTTTCACAAAGGACGGCACAGGTCAACGTTTCGGCTTTCGCCTTCTTCAGGACATAAACAAATGGGACATAACTTCAACAAACAAACAAAAGGTAACTCTGCGGACGTAATGACATACACGGCGCGGGGGGAAAAAAAAAACCCCAAAAAAAACGTGGGCGCGAAAAGGACCAGAAAAAATAGTAAAAATATCACAACACCCATCCTTTGGTGACAAAAGACCATGGACTGTGTGTGAAAAAAAAAAAAAATAAATAAAATAAAATAAAATAAATATTTAAAAAATGTGGGGCAGAAAAGAACAAAAAAGAATAGTTGGATGGGTGTTGTGATATTTTTACTATTTTTTCTGGTCCTTTTCTCGCCCACCGTTTGTTTTTGTTGTTTTTTTTTTTTTTTTTTCCGCGCCGTGCATGTCAGTACGTCCGCAGAGTTACCTTTTGTTTGTTTGTTTGTTGAAGTTATGTCCCATTTGTTTATGTCCTGAAGAAGGCGAAAGCCGAAACGTTGACCTGTGCCGTCCTTTGTGAAAGTTAAGTGGTTTCTGTCCCTTTTATGTCGCTTCGTAGTGTAGTTTCTTCTCCACGGGTTTGAAAAAAAAATGATGGATCGTACACCTCACTCGGCAGGGAACGGTGATTGGGAGGGGCATGGGGGGGGGGGGGGAGGGGTACAACACTACACGAGTAGGCTACTCATCTGACGGGGGTGATAAATTGTCAATTTAAGCTAATCAGCGATCGAGAGATGGCGAGAAGGCTTGCTACATGTGCTGTTTGCGCCGTCTCTCGGAGAATCAGTGCTGTCTGGCTTGACCAGACGGGTAGGGTGAGGAAAATGTAGGTGCTGGACAATCTCAGGTTATTGTGCCACGACCGCCACCCTTACCCTTTTCCTTACCAAGTACACACACACACACACACACACACACACACACACACACACACACACACACACACACACACACACACACCCCTGACTTTTTTGTGGCGCAGACATAAGTTAGTCGATATCATGTCACGGGAAATTCTGCTATAGTTTCTGGAGTTTGTCTGGGCCGTAGTGACCGGCAGCGCCCGGTGTGCCCGGGTCGGGTGTTGGGTGTGCGGTGTGGAGGGTACAGGTGGGGGTGGGGGGTGCTAACCAAGCTGTTCCGGCGAAATTCCGTTATATAATATCCTGAGTTACAGTGAGTTCACTTGTTTGTTGGACAGCTCTGCAGTTTGAATCTTTGAAACAAAACCAAAACGTATCCCAGCTTTTTGCAGGAGCTTTGTAAAAAATAAAAAATAAAAAATGTGTGTTCAGTTTAGGACTCAGCCCGGGGAAAATTTACGTGCTCTCTTGTGCACAGAACGCAGACCACCTCAGGTTTGAGTTGGAGCTTTCGGGGCGAGTTCTGAATAGACGACTCCACTCGACTAGCCCCGAGGCCAAAGACCCGCCCCTTTACTCTGCCGTCTATAGGCAAAACACATTACGTCTATGACTGATGACGTCATTTTATGCAAAAAGGGGTGATTTCAAGGTGAAAGAGATTGACGTAATGGTCATTTTCTCAAAATGACGTCAGTGAACTTACTGCTTTCGTTCCACGTTTCAGTCCTGTCGAATTACACGTGCTTCCCTCTGTTGTAATTGTCTGGCAAGAAAGATTGCCAGACCATGCCACGTGTTGTGCTCGTCGTCTATTGTGTTGTATGAGAGTTTTCTATTCCAACAGAGCAATCCTGTTTAGAGTTCTTATTAACTCTTATAAGACCATGCAAAAATCACAATTTTACTTGACCGTTTTGCATTTGAAATGGTAACGAAGGGTGGGTGTTTGGGTGGGTGTTTGGGAGTTTAACGTCCTTTACCACCACGTACGGGTGATATCAAAGACGGGGCAACGATGAAAAAGCCAGTACAAATATTTGGCCCCAGCCGGGATACGAACTCACGACCCGAGCATTAGAAGTCCAACGCTCTACCACTCGGCTATCCCGGCTCCCCTGGTAACGAAGGAAGGAAGGCTAGCATAGTGTGCCCGCAGCGCACCACTGTACCTCAACAGTCACAGATATTGCCCGCGTCATTACTGGACCTTTGTGGTTGTTCCAGAGAGAGAGAGAGAGTTCAGACGGTGTTTGCAACGCTGTATCTTAGCGCCAAACCCACAAACCACAAATCTTGCGCTCATATCAAAGATCACGCTGTTTGCTGAATGCACTCTTGACCAAACTGCCGCTTTTGATTCATAGCCATGTCTTTGCCATGTAGTCTGGAATGGTCATATTTTCTCCCAGGTCGGGGTGTGGGCGGATAGGTTGCCGACGTTGCTGGGGCGGCGGTCGGTGGACTAGTGGTTAAGACTTAGTCACCAGTGCTAGAGGTCAGGTTCGAGTCCAACTCGGGGCGAAGAATTGTTCTTTCTCGTATGTGGCACACGTTCATTCGGGCCTTCTTCTCCCTCTGCTTTGGAAATGTTCAGCCCAGAAAATTAAAAAAAATAAATGCAGTTCTGAAATTCCATAACTTACATTGCTGAGCTTTCTTTTTGCGCCAAGTGATTGTAATGTGTTCATGTCCAGTGTGTGAGAGAATGCGTGTGATTCACGTGAGCGTGCGTGTTGGGTTTAGCTCGCGGCGCTTTGAGGCAAACATTTGGGATAAAGCGCCTATATTAATGCGAATATTATTATTATTATTATTATTATTATTATTATTATTATTATTATTATTGTTGTTGTAGTGTTTGTATTGTCATTTGTTAATAGGATCTAAGCGCCATTGGTTTCAGAAGCGTTTAGGCCATTTTTCTCATTTTGGCGGTAGTGCTTTTTGGTCAAGGTTTTACCCTTGCGGGTGCTTTGCTGCGATGTCTTTGCTTTTCCTGGTCGTTATTTCTAATGTATGGATTTGTTTTTGTCTTTTGGGATGCTTCCATTGTCCTGTTCCATTGATTCATTGAGGCTGCTCTCCACGACCTGGTGGAGATAAGTAACGCTGGGCTTGTATTTACTTGTGCGTCCGCTGACGAAGACTTCTTAGCCAAACATTGGGTCATAAAATTTGCCTAGTGTTGTTGTCCTAGTGTGTTTTCAACATTCTGGTATTCTGATGTTTTGTTTTGTTTTGGGTTGTTTTTGTTTTTGTTGGGGTTGGGGGGGGGGGTGGCTTTTTGTTTTTGGTTGTTGTTGTGTGTTTGTTTTTTTGTTTGTTTGTTGTGTGTTTGTTGTTGTTGTGTTTTTGTTGTTGTTTTGTTTTGTTTGTCTTGTTGTTTGTTTGTTTTAGTTTTGTTTGTGGTTTTTTGTTTGTTTGTTTGTTTGTTTGTTTGTTTGTTTGTTTTTTGTTGTTGTTTTTTTTTTTTGGGGGGGGGGGGGTTAGTACACTGGTAGTCATTTTCGTCTATTGTCTGTTTCATTAAAACGTTTTGGTACCTTCATAAATTGCGAGCTACTCACTAATTTAAACCGTGAGTTCATATAGTTTGTTAATTTCTTCTTCAACCCTAGTCCAAATATTTGTGCTGGTTCCGACCTCTCTCGTTGCCTCGTCTTTGATATCACCCATTTTCAACCACACAAAAACACGTCAGTTCATAGCATTTGTTAAAACTATATTTCTTTTCGTTTCCTGCTAAATTGCAAGGTATTCATTAATCTAATCCCTTTAGTTCGTATAATTTTTTAAAACTACATTTCTTTTCGCCATTTTCTTCCTCAGCCCATTTTCAACCACAAAAAAACCCGTCAGTTCATAGCATGTTGTCAAAACTACATTTCTTTCCGTCATTTCTCCTTCAAGTCCATCTCAGCTCTGGGGAAACATCTTGTACGGATTCTCATTTAAATTATGCAAATTTTTATGTGTATTTGCATCATGTTTTAAGCTGGGCATTTTAATGTTTTAAGGACCTGGCAATGAGTGACTCCGTAAAGCCGCGGAATAGTCTTTGATACTTGCGCGGCGTTAAGCCCTAACTAACTACCTAACTAACTGAATGACTGACTGACTGACTGACTGACTGACTGACTGACTGACTGACTGACTGACTGAATGACTGACTGACTGACTGACTCCTTCAAGTCCAAAGAATAAAAATAAGAAACGCATTCAACCACAAAAGCCTAAAATCAGCAACTCTGAATGCATAAAATACACCCAGATTCTACCCCCCTGATCCATAGAATGCTGTTTGCTATCCAGAGACTTAACGGCCATAAAGAACTGTGATATATGGAGGTTTAAGTACCCATATCTTGTAGCTGAGGGGAAGAATAAACTTCAGGCTTGGAAGCCCCTCAAACGCTCGCTTGACGTTGATGTGTCTGTCTGTGTTAACACCGTCGACATTTCGCCGAGGAGAATTAATGAACAGACGTCTTCAGTGTTCGCATTTTTCACGGCCCCCGAGACATTGTTTTTCTTGCGCCTTAAATCGCTCAGCACTTCCTTCTTTAAAGAGAAGGGGCAGAACTGGGTTCGGGCGCACCCAAAGTGCTTGGGGGAGCCGGGGGGTGGCCCCGAACCGGTAGAGGCCGTTGGGACTTCTGATGCTCGGGTCGTGAGTTCGTATCCGGCCGGGTTGGGGCCAATATATTTGTGCTGGCTTTTCTCATCGTTGCCCCGTCTTTTATATCACCCGTAGAAAAGGACGTTAAACCCCAAGCACCCCCCCCCACACACACACCCACACACACACACACACGGCCACAACACACACCCCGGCGCCCCCCGGCACAAAAATCTCCCTTGCCGCAACAAGGACGCATTTTTCGCGGCGGAGCACAAAGCTACCACGAAAAATGATTGATTGCTGCAGGTCTGTGTATGCACGGGGGACTATACTCATGCAGGTAAAAATCTCGAAACAGCCCGAGAATGTACTGGTGCTGGTGAATGCGACAGTTTTCACCGCTTCTGTGCACACTGTGAAATAACAGGGGGACATCAAAGTTGTTCGCAACTGTCCACTTTCCTTGTCACCGAGTAGTTTGATTTTTTTCCTTCTTAGGCATTGCTAAGCTCAGCCCGGTCTCGGTTAGCCCGAGCTGGCGGCGTCGGGGGGAGCAATAGTAGCGTTAGGCCCCCGGAACGGGAATGTGTGATACCGGTTTTTCCCGGGCTTCCGGGCTGCTCATCGGGGGTTTCTCTCCGGGTTATCCGGCTTTCCTCCCCCAGCAAAAAAAAATTTTAAGCAACAGTATAGGTTTTGGGTGGCGCGCAATGTGCATGTATGCGAGCTTGAAAATGTGAACCTTGTTTTGGGAAAAAAAAAGGTCAAATTAAAAAAAAAATCTTTATACTCCAATAAAAAATAAAAAAAGGTTTTGGGTGGCGCTGCACCGTGGCCAAGCGCTTCCCCCGGGGGGGGGGGGGGGGAAGCAGCCCGAATGTAAAGCAAACCAACCAGCTAGCGGAAAAGTCGGATGTGCAAAGACCTACAGAATGACATCATAACACCTCGGCAGGAAAATGTCGGGAAACTCGCGTTTCCGCTTACAGGTGGTCCGTCCTGCCTGCAGAAAAGGTCATCTCGGTCATCCTTCCTGGCGTGTGTTTGGGGAGGGGATGGGGGAAGGTAGGTGTGTGGGGGGGGGGGGGAGGGGGAGGAGGGAGGGGTCCTTTCTGGTGTGTGTTGGGAAGGATGAGGTGCATGGTGGGTGGTGGAGACTGAAGTAGTAGAAGGTATGAAAAAGGTATGAATATGTGAGCTCAGTTTTGCCGAGAAGTGGTCCCATTCTCTCCTTCAGTGCAAACACAATCATACGTCCTTTCCTCCTCTCTCCTCTCTCTCCTCTCTCTGTGTTGTGTGTGTGTGTGTGTGTGTGTGTGGTGTGTGTGTGTGGTGTGTGCATGTGTGTGTGTGTGTGTGAGAGCCGCTGAGAGAGACGAGAGAGAGATCAAAGCAATCCTCTGGGCTTTATCTGAATATCTCAGGTTCGTTACAAAACCTTGCAGGCTCTGAATCTCCTCCCGGCCGTCCTGGCCCAATTTAGCAATTCTTCAACTGGAAGACAGGATCATTTCTCGTGGGGGAGGCGGGGAGGGAGGGGAGGGGGTAGTAAACTTTCGGGTCGTTCAACCACGCCTTTGGATATAATTTTTGGAAATTAGATGTTTTTCAGTTTGGGCAGACACCATAAAAGTGTCATACTTCTCTTCACTTGAAACTTGGAGTGTGGCGTTTCAAAGCGTAGGAGTAGGAGTAAGCTGTCTGGGGCGGACTTCCGGTCGTCAAGTTGGTTCAGGTCAGGCAAAGGGATATGTAAATCAGGTAAACCAACAAAGTAGGCGAGAGTGACCGCCCTTCACCAGCTGTGCCTTGAGATTGTTCCTGAGGTCATTCTGAATCAGATCCTGTGAGTAACTGGGTAGTTTAGGGGGAAGGTGCTGCCTTCCTACCATTTCTCGACCCTGCCCCCATCCCCCCACCCCCCATCCCCCACCCCACCTACCATGGAGGGCAGAACTGAACCGGAGAATGTGTTCGGCGTCTGCCCAGCAGAGTGATTTCCCTTGATAAGACGGAGTGCTTTCCCCTTAGATTAAAAAACAAAATCAGTAGAAGGTGACTGAAATGGAAAGTCGTCGCTGTTGGCGTGTTAGAATGGGCCCGTAAAGGGTTCCATCCTTTCTGCTCCACATTCGTTGATATTAGAGATACCTCGGGGTGGGCTATATGTGATAGGTTTGGTCAGCTCAGTGAAAGCCAAGGCATATTCACGGTGTACCTTTTTGTTTTCCTAGAGGACTGCCCGAGCTGCCTCAAGCTAGTCAAGGCCCACGCAGCCACCGTAGTCTGGAGAAGGGCCGTAGAGCCGATCAAATCTTCTTCGCTTATGCCCTTGTTCCACGCGGCATAAACCCGTTGCAGACAAATCTTAGCTGCAGCCCTAAGGACTGCATATCAAACTGGCGATGGCCAGCGGAGGCTTATGCTTTAGGAACGAACTTTTCCCTAGATCAAAGACATCTCCAGCGCATCTCTAGAACGTTGACTACTTTATCCAATCCCGCCCCTCGGGGGGTAACACAAAATGGCCGCTGTCAAACGAAGTGATACTCTCGCTTCACAACAAAAGTTTCGACAACGATCCCGCTGACAGAAAGCTAAACAGTA
Source organism: Batillaria attramentaria (assembly GCA_018292915.2). Classification (NCBI taxonomy): domain Eukaryota; kingdom Metazoa; phylum Mollusca; class Gastropoda; family Batillariidae; genus Batillaria; species Batillaria attramentaria. The sequence goes on from JACVVK020000071.1 coordinate 172,907, forward strand.
GCACCAGATTTAATCGTTTGACCAAAACGTTCAACTTCAAACAACCTTATTGTGTCCTTTTACAGACAAATTTTTCTTTAGTCAGGAGGCATACAGTAAGTCACTTGGCCGTCGACGCACGGGCCTAGAGTTATCGACGGACCCGGAACAGGGTTGCATTTGCTTTGACTGCGACCGTTTTTGCCTGCCCTCCGTGATTCCTAAAGGAAAAACCTCCCCCACTCACGTTATAACTTCATTCATGATGTTTTACAATGAAGCCATTAGCTCTCAAAGCAGGGATTGGGAATGGGAGGGGGGAGGCGGGGAGGGTTTTGGGGGTGGTTTTTGATGATATGCTTTAGGCGTGCGACTGTCACAAAAATTCAATTAACTAAAAGCCTACATCATATATTGACCCGAAACTCTCTCTCTCTCTCTCTCTCTCTCTCTCTCTCTCTGTAGGTGACTCTCTCTGTCTGTCTGTCTGTCTGTATGCACGGCCCTCGCAGCCAAACATTTTGAATGACAGCTTACACTGAATAAACTCTGTGTGTGTGTGTGTGTGTGTGTGTGTGTGTGTGTGTGTGAGCGCGCGCGCGCGCGCGTGTGCCGGGATGGCGGGGTATGGGAGGGGGGTGACACAGAGGAGGGGAGGGGTGGGGGTATATCCGATGCTTTTAGCGTGGCGAGATTACGATAAAATGTTGTGCGGTGCGACATCTACCGACAGACAAGCTATCTCATTGTGGGGGTGTACGTGTCATTCATATCTGCTTCATTACTCCCTTTCCCAGCAGTCAACACTACCCTACAAGTGGTCTCCGCTTGCGTTTTTCACCGCTAGGTGGCCGTCTGAAAGCTGCCAATCAGATCTTGAAAAGCTTCTCAGTATCTTGGAGACAAAACTTTGACTGACGCGGCCTCAGAGGTGTCGCGGATGTAGAATCAGTTTCAGGCCGAACTCGACGAACTGGCTTCCTGACAGACACACACACACAAAATCTACAGACGTCTACTGAAATTTATTAACCCTTTCTAGACTGACACTACAACCCTGTCTGGCGTAAACCGCATGAACTGACGGCAAACGTACTCAACGGTAACCAACGTAAAAAGAAACCTTTTCCTCAGGGAGTAATTTCATCCAGACCCACATTTCCAGCATACAAATAGAAATGAACTTCTGTCTGACTGTTACTACAGGAGCGCAGCAAAGTGGACTGAACTCTTGTTACGACTACAGTCTCAGATCGGTAGCATGAGTTTAAAGACTACAGCTTTGCTGACCTTTCTACACAGAGTTAAAGAAACACCTTCGATATGTTAGACTCAGAGTTATAGAACACCTACCGACGTGACTCCACTGAGAAAATCGTTCTGCATTGTTGGTTGTTTGGGTTTTTTTTTTTTTTTTTTGCTGCCCCCAACTCTTTGCCAGCTCCAGTGGTGTTCGTCCCAGGTAGGGTGGAATCCACGGAGGGCTCGGAAGTCTGCATGATGATAGAGATAGGATGACGGTAAGATGATGCTAATTTAGGTCCGTGTGGTTTGGAGACTAGCCGGGACAGGGCCGCATTCCACGCTTCCTGTCATAAATATCCCGACATTAACCAGGCCCGGGAACTACGGCACCTGCGGTTGTTTTGTTTTGTATTGGTTTGTTTTTGTCTGACATCAAACCACGTAGACACATTCGCAGTTTCAGCCTGTTCACAGGTAGGCACTGACACGGAACCGGCAGAAACCTCAATGCAAAGTGAAAAGCGACGCGTCTGTTGTGTTCACTCGCTGCTTAGACTCTTTCTAAAACAAAGTAGTCATATTGGAATTCGTGCGTTTAACAGTAAGGTGAGGGCTGGTCACTTCGGTACGTTCGGCTTCAAGCTGGAACCACCTTCTTCTTCTTCTGCGTTCCCGGCCATGCTAAATGCAAAGTCTAGTCTGGGTGACGAACTCCGCTGTCCGCCGCAGCGACGCTGTCGGTCCCCAAAAGCTTCTCTTGTAGGTCCGCCTCATTGGGCCACAGCTGGCGTCGGAGGGCGCTGTAGGTGGGACACGTCTGGAGGATATGGGTTGGAGTCTGTGGGCCTGTGCCACATGGACATTGGTCAGTGTGTGTGAGATCTGCAGGCGGTAGAGATGGGAGACGAGTTGGCAGTGTCCAGTGCTGAGCCTGAAGATGGCGACTTGGTCGGCTCTGTCCAGCTGGTAGATGCTATCCGTTTCTGGACTCGACTGCAGGCGCGGCCTCCGTGTGGTTCTCAGCTGGCTGCGAAGGATGGTTTTCGCTTCTCCATTGGACATTGGGGTGGGCAGATTGATGGAGCTTGCTGCCTGCCTTGGAGAGTCGATCTGCGTCCTCGTTGCCTAGAATGCCGCAGTGGAAGGGAATCTGGAATTCGTGCGTTTAACAGGAAGGTGAGGGCTGGTCACTTCGGTACGTTCGGCTTCAAGTTGGAACGGATATGCCAAGGCGCCAGCACAGTTTAGCAATATGAACTGGACACACGGTTAGACCTACCGTTCAGTTCAGTTTTTTAAAGCAGGGTATTGGACGATGTACCCGTAGAACATTTTCAAAAGTAACACCCCCCCCCCATCCGCCCCACCTCCTCCCTCCCCCCCCCCCCAAAAAAAAAATCCGGCTAACGAAGTGTCAATGGATGGTGATAAAGACACGGAACGAACCTAATGCACTGGCGCATTCGGGGGGGAAAAACAACAACACAAACAACCACCAGGTCTTCAAGCGGCCATTTTTCATGCGGCTGTGCACCCGCACAGAGCCGACATACGCAACAAGCAGGTGCAAAGAACGATAATCTTTCACGTCTGGTCATCTGAGTTGTCTTGCTTGTTAGCGCCCGCGGGAGTTGGCGCGATATTTTGTGGGGTTTGCAGACGCCAGGGAGCTGATTACACATCGCTGTGAAATTCCCATCAAAGTAAACATTTGACGGAGACGGGAGGGTTAGTTAGTCGTTTTGGCTTTCACGAAAACATAAATAAATATATAAATGGAACCTCTGTGTGTGTGTGTGTGTGTGTGTGTGTGTGTGTGTGTGTGTGTGTGTGTGTGTGTGTGTGTGTGTGTGTGTCTCAGTCAGTGTTGGCCATGAAACTGATGTATAGTTTTTCACGATCAAACTTAGTGGCTGTACTCAGGTGGACCCCCAATAGAAGTGGCGGTAAAAAATCTCGGAAATCGTAAATGTATATTATTATTCACATTTTCCGCTCACTTTCAGAGCACTTACTGTAATCCCAACGGTTATTCGTCCAAGGGAAGTCACTCCATTGTTAAGTTCGGCGACTTCGCATCGCAAATTCTTATTACCTCCCATTGCGGAACTCGGCAAAGCCAGGTACATCTGCTAGTACATCATGGTTGGCAAAAGCATCTGGGGGTAGAGGGAGGGGGTTGCACGTTTACCCCCCCCCCCCCCCCCCCCCCCCCAAAAAAAAGAACACAAAAAACTGACGAACACAAAATACAACAAAATGTGCGAAATCCATGCATGTAGGCTACCTCTGTACTGGGTTGGTGGTGGTGGTGGTGGTGGTGGTGGCGGTGGTGGCGGTGGTGGTGGTTTGGTGGTGGTAGTGGTCTTGTTCAACCTACTGCACATTGTCCATCTTGTCTTGCATCGCAGGAGATATCGGTCATGAATTTTAGAGAAAGCACAAGAGGCATGTCGACCGCTCCAAACGGCTGAGATCTTTCTGTACATTCAGCTGAATTCGATTGTTTGTGACGCATGCATGACGGAGATAATTTATATTACTTCACTGGGAAAAAGTTCCAACAACCGGTATGAGCCAAGGAGCCTGGGGTGGAACACAGAGAAATAAATCTTTGATTGCAACCTCAGGAAACTGCCTTATTTGCCCCTCTCTCTCTCTCTCTCTCTCTCTCTCTCTCTCTCGGGGAGCCGGGGTGGTCGAATGGTAGAGCGTGGACTTCTAATGCTCGGGTCGTGAGTTCGATCCCGGCTGGGGCCAAATATTTGTGCTGGCTTTTTCATCGTTGCCCCGTCTTTGATATCACCCTATGTGGTGGAAAAGGACGTTAAACCCCCCATCCACCCTCTCTCTCTCTCTCTCTCTCTCTCTCTCTCTCTCTTGCCAGTAGTTTGTTTTTATTTTACAAAGGCAGATTGAAAATTAAGCATTGTATGCCTAAATCTTTTCCGCTGTTCGTTCGTTCGTTCTCTATCTCTCTTTTTTTCCGTTTCACCTTTTGTCTTCTTTTCTCGTTCTCTCTCGTTTTACTTCTAATCACCAAAACCCAAAGCAAAAACAAAAACATAAACATAAAACACCCTCATCATCAATTTGAACGACAACCTCTGCACACTTCTAAAGCAAGAACGTAGAATAAAAGAAAAGAGGCAGGGGGGAAAAAGAAGAAGAAGAAAGAAAAAGGCTTTGAGTTTGGAATTCCGCTTGTTTCAAAGCACGCCATGGAGATGAGCTTGGTCATCGCGTGTTTTGTAACCAGGCGTTTGAGGATTAGGCATGTTACCCTTATGCCCTACAAAGGATAAAACGAACTCGGTCACAAAGTTAATCTGTTCTCTCTCTCTCTCTCTCTCTCTCTCTCTCTCTCTCTCTCTCTCTCTCTCTCTCTCTCTCTCTCTCTCTCTCTCTCTCTCTCCTGCTCCACTTCTTAATATATTTAAATGCTGAGTTCAAGCATTTTTTTAAAAAAAATTTGCATTTTTGTAAGCGGCAAGTTTGGAAGACTTGTTTGGTAGACCAAATATTTCTACCGTTTCCAAATAAGAGTTGTATTAGTTGTGTGTGTGTGTGTGTGTGTGTGTGTGTGTGTGTGTGTGTGTGTGTGTGTGTGTGTGTGTGTGTGTGAGAGAGAGAGAAATCCTAGACGCAGCTCCTACTGGGACTCTCTCCAGAGCCTAATTTAGACCTCTGTAAACTTGCACTGTTGTCACCAACCCCACGTCGACGGCCTGCCCGACATCTGATTTCCCCGTGCACTGTAAACCGACGCTGCGCAGCGTACCGAAAGAATCCTAGCGGGCCCCCGCCTCCTGTGTTGGACCCTTTCGGGTCATACGTTAGCAACGCCAGCCCCGAAAATGACTCTAATTTTGCACGCATCTTCAAAAAAATGCTTTTGTCATCGTGATCAGCCCGCGAGGTCCGATCTTTTAGCTCGGAGCAGTGAACACGTTTTCTGTGTCTTTGTGTGATTTCAGACTGGTGGCTGTCGTGTTCCCGCTTCAGGCAAAGTACCTGTGCACGATGCGTCACGCCCAGATCGTGGTGCTGGCTGTGTGGGGACTGTCCGTCCTCCTCGCCGCTCCCATCTTCTTCGTCATCGTGAGTACTGACATCATCACACGTTCACATTGGTGATACGAAGGGGCTGGGGTGGGTGGGGGAGGGGGGAGGGTCAGACTTCCGAAACCTCCCTTCGAAGGCTCCAAAATTCAAACAACGGGAAAGAGGGGTGGGGGGGGGGGGAGTTACACGATCAAAATTATGGGGGGGGGGGGGGTGAAAAGAGAATTATTCCCCTCCCCCAACCCCCAAAATGTAGGGGAGGGGGAGGGGCAGAGGGGGCGTTCACACTGGTGGTGGTTGCGTTCCCAGGGCAGGACAACAGGAACAAAAGGTTGGGGCGAACGCCTCCTCTTCCCCTCCTCGCCCCCCCCCCCCCCCCCCCCCCCCCCCCCCCCCCCCCCTCCTCTAGTGCTGTTTCGGTCTTCCCTATCGTTACACATGGAGGTAGGGTTGATTAAGATATAATTCTTCACGGAGGCCTTTCATATTAACCGTACCAGTTACTCTCTGTATGTCATTTAATACTTTATTACTGTTTCACTTTCTGTGTGTGTGTGTGTGTGTGTGTGTGTGTGTGTGTGTGTGTGTGTGTGTGTGTGTGTGTGTGTGTGTGTGTGTGTGTGTGTCTGTGTCTGTGTCTGTCTGTGTGTCTATGTGTGTCTGTGTGTGTCTGTCTGTGTCTGTGTTTCTTCTCACAGCACCACATGGAGGTGGGAGTAAAAGTGAAAGCGCACTGGTGCGTGAAGGATCACAGTAATCCGAGACGCATCATTGCGTACGAGATGTACATGCTGACGCTGCTCTTCCTACTTCCCCTGCTCGTCATGATCCTCGCCTACACCGTCATCGGCGTCAAAGTATGGCGCGTCAGCGAATTCCGCACTGGCGGGTAAGGATCACGTGACTTGGGCCCGAACTCACGTCCAACTATTATTTTCTTTAAACTGCCGGTAAGCCTCAAACAGGCCGTTAAAACTCACGAAGGTCATTCACAGCAGAAGCGAGATAACCTCTTCACAATCAATTTTTTTTCCAGCACAATAGCTCTTTTATTTATTTAATTTATTTATTTATTTATTTTTTGCAGCAGCAGCAGCAGCAGCAGCAGATGTAGAACTTTTCAGTTTTTGTCTGTCAGGGCCCGCATGTAAAAGTCGGGGTTAAGGAGTTTAGCCCCGGGTTAGAGTCTAACCTCGAACTAAACTAACGCTAGGGTTAAATTTTTTATTTATTTTTTTTTTTAATCACGAAGCGGGTCCATTCCGGCAAGGTGCCTATGCCGTTATAGATGGATTTTTGTCTTTCTTTCTTCGCTCTCTTTTTTATTTAATTTTGTTTTGGGGTTTCTTTTGTCCTAGTCTGGGTTAGGCCCGTAGCCGTGGGTTAAATTAACCTCGAGTTCTACATACCGGCCCTGTTTTCTTCTGCAGGAAAAAAAAAAACAAGATTTTTTTCCTGCAGCGAGACTGCTAATATCACATTTTATAGCACGACTTCAGCGTGTTTGACTTGGAACCTATGCGTCTTGATATTTCACTGTGTGTGTTTCAGGCGGGTGATATCCACCCCCTCAGAAGCCCGTCAGCGTGTTGTCCCCAAAAGCGACAGTGGTGAACGCGTGTTGCTAGGCAACGGGACCCGGCCGAAGAACTGTCGGGGAAAACGTCAAGCCGGGGAGGAGATCGAGACTCGCAAACAGGTAAGGGATATATTATACCCCGACATCACGTATAGGTTATCGCCATCTTCGTTGTCGTCGTCGTCGTCGTCGTCGTCGTCGTCCTCCTCCTCCTCCTCCTCATCATCATCTTCTTCTTCCTCTTCTTCCTCTTCTTCTTCTTCTTCTTCATCACCATCATCATATTATTATTATTATTATTATCATTAAACTTTTTACTCTTCTTAAAGTCTCACCAACGCATGCCAAACTAAAACAAGTTCATGGCTGAATTAGTGCGTACCACCGTGCGTGAGTGCGTGCCTGCGTGCGTGCCTGCGTCATCCAGATGAGCATTGTTCTGTTCAATACCGGCAGACCGCCATGTCGTCCGTATTTGGTTGACTTTTTGCCGGTGATGGAATTTTGTGTTGCCGTTTTCCTAGTTTATAGATTCTGATCACTGCGCTGCTCATCGTGGTGTATAGTTAGGGAATACAAAGGCACAAAGTCAGACGTGAAAAAAAAGCTCTGGCTGGTTGAAACGGTACGAGAACACATTCCACTCTTCAAACCCCCCATACCTGCCGCGAATTAGTCTCTGTCGCTGACGCGGCGTTAAGCCTTAAAATACTCACTCACTCACTCAAACCCCCCATACAGAAATCGCAGTTTGACTTGAAATGTTCTGATCACTGGGAGCCATTTCAAGCCACTACACTGCAATCTGCAGCGGTCGCGGGCCTAGCAAGGAATGCACACGCCTTGCGTAATAGTGGCTTGAAGTGGCTCCTACTGGTGTGCAGTGGCTTGTTGTCATATATCGGGCAGGGCTCGGGCCCTTAACAGCTAACGTTGTTTTTTTTTTCTGAATGGTTCAAAAGAAAAAAAAACCGATTGTAACTCAGCCTGTGATTGGCCGCTGGCAGGTTGTGGGCATGCTGGTGATGGTGGTTCTGCTGTTCACGATCTGCTGGGGCCCCGTGCTCATCAACAACGTCCTGACGGCCTGGGGCCACCTCCATCAGTTCCACTACGGTTTCCTCAAACCCATGCGCCAGGCCTTCTTCCTTCTCTCCTACTTCAACTCCTGCGTCAACCCCATCGTCTACGCATTCTTCTCGCGCAACTTCCGCCAGAGCTTCCGGATCGCCATCTGCGCATGCCTGAAGGGCAAGGCTTTCGTCAGAGCCTACCGCTACAGTATCTCCGCCGCCAGCACACGCACGTCAGCTATACACTTCAACGGCCGCGCGATGACGTCGGTGACGGAGAAAGACAGCAGCGGAAATGACGTCACACGATCGCCTACTTCCTACGCCGCTGATGACCTTGAGCTGCAAAAGATGACGGTATAGACAAGATGAGTGTCTTACTGATTTGAATCACAGAATGAAGTTGGTGTCGGAGAAGGCGATGGTTAAAACGTGTCGTCTGCTTTCGGCTCAAAAGTAGGGAATGGGCTTTAAAATATATGGGGCGACTAGAAGCGTGTCAGAATGGACGAATGTTGCAGATAATCATCCGTCCTAGATTCATCAGAAACTTTCTTTCCATTCATTTACCCAAAGGGTGTAGGGTCACAATAACTGTTTTACGTTTATTCGGAGTTGAAGGGATGGCACTCCTGTCACTGACAAAACTTAAATGTATCCGCTACACTGCGGGTCTATAGAGATTGTCTTTGGTAATGCCCACAGCCAGCTTCGCATCATATATCCAAGATTCCTAGAGTTACTGCTTCTGTTATTTGTTTGAAATGTCGAGATAGCCGTGAATGCGTTTCTGTTCATCATTAAACTGCAGATCATCGCTGCATTTTTATAGGGTATAGTTTGTTGGAGGAAAGAACATGGGATGAAAATGTCGTGTAAGTTCAATTACGGCCTATGCCACAATTTGAACAAATTTATCCCGGAATCTGAAACTAGAAGTGAAGCTGTTAGAGCATTTGATTACATAATAGATTGTTCACGAACACATCTAACTACACATAGCTACGATCCTCTTTTTTTTCTTTTTCTTGTTTTTTTTTTTTTTCTTTTTCTTTTCTTTTTTTCTTTTTTTTTTCTTTTTTCCCCCTGCTGCCCCAACTCTTTCCCAGCTCCAGTGGTGTTCCTCCCAGGTCGTGGGTAGAATCCTCTGAGGGCTCGAAGACATAACTACGTTCCATTGAAAAACCAAGAACGGTGAGCGGTGTCGTAATGATGCTGAGTTATATTTTCCTATAAACCTGACAAATCCTTTACATAATTATGGTGTATGGCCGCGCCAAAAAGAGGCAGGTATGTAAACAAAAACGTTCATGCACGGGGCTTTATTAAGTAATATAGCCCTCCTCTGAACATACTTTTTGCACTAATGGACGACTCCACGCCTGACAAACAAAAGGGTCGATCCCCCAGAATTCAGCCAGTCGCGTCCCGCGCAGCACATGGCATGCTCTGGCAAACTTTCTTGCCAGACACTACAACGACGGAAGCACGTGGAGTGTGATATGACTGGAAAAGGAAGCAGTAAGTTGACTGACGTCATTTGAGAAAGACCATTGCGTCAGTCTCTTTCATCTTGAAATCACCCCTTTCCGCCATTCAATGGTATGTGGTGGAAAAGGACGTTAAACTCCCAAACACCCAACACCCACCCTCCCCCATGCAGTGACGCCATGGACGTACTGTGTTTTGCCAATACACGGCAGAATAAAGGGGCGGGGCTTTAGTCTCGGGTCTCAGTTGCCGAGTGGAGTCGTCTATTACGAAGCTGACACTTTACTATCCCGGGCCCGTTAAACCTCCAAACACCCACCCACCCTACTATCCTGGGCCCGCTAAGCCTCCAAACACCCCCCATCCTACTGTCCTGGGCCCGTTAAGCCTCCAAACACCCACCCACCCTACTATCCTGGGCCAATGTTATTGTGCAAATCTGTTCATACTGACTTAGCCGTGTAACCGACCGATCTGACGACATTGAGTTTGTGTTTGTGGCGACAATTGTGACGGCAGTTTGATATGTTTGTTTGTAACTACAAAAACCGGAAACGAAAACACGGAAATTTTGTCTATTTTTTCCTGGATAATAAGCTTGCCCTTTCTCATGTGTTCATGTACTTTTATGATTTGTATTAAGGTCACATTTGTGGCAAAATGTCGATAAATTTGTCTGTATGTACAGTAAGTGGAAACTTAAACATGGGAATTTGTGCTTGAATGATTTGTAATACACTCACAGTTGTGGCAAATTGTTGATATATCTGTTTGCACGTTAAAAAAAATAATTACACTGTATATGAAAGAACAAACGTGGAAATTTTGTCCGTACTTGTAGTTGAATAAGTTTTGATACAATACAGTCATGACGACATGTTGATGTGTGTCTTTGTACCTACAAAAACTGGAAGCAAAAAATTCGCCCTTATACTGTATGAGGTACTGGAATGTTTTGTAACATGACACAATCACAGCCGTGGTCACATTGTTGATATATTTGTTTGTATATACAAAACACCGGAAGTTAAAACTTTGACATTTTGTCCATTGTTTATACTGGAATGATTTGTAATGCATGTCCCTTCTGTACATATCGCCTACATTGACGCCTGACGATTACTTTTCTGCCTGCACGTACGATGTGACATTACGCACTGCACTTCAAGACGGGAGGTAACTGTATATGCCTTGTCCAAGGGAGATCACCCACTAGACAAAAGCAACAAAGAATGCGTTTCCAGGCTGAAGACATGTGCACGTGCTGGCACGTGTGTTGCGCGTGTCCTATGTCTGGTGGGTTATGACGGTGTTTTTCAGCTTGGCGAGCCCGTTACCTTGATTGTAAAGCACACATTTTTTTTTTTTTTTTTTTTTTTGTGAGGCATACTGCGAATTATCTAGCGGCCAGCCGCTAAACTGGCCCGCCAGGTAGTACTGTGACGGCGGTTATACTGATCTGAACGTAAATATAAAAGCATATAAATAAAAGAAATTAAGTGCATGAATTGACCACAGAGCCAGAGACATTGTACAGAGCACACAATGAATTACTTAGTCACCTTCTACAGCTGAAAGAGCGTGACTCGCGCTCTGTACCGTACCATTTCTAAGAAGACCAAACTCATGCTTCCTAGAGACCATAAACACTGTGTGGATAGTCTCTGTGCTTCCAAACTCGCAACAGACGACAGGTACCAAGGTAGGTAACTCCGTGCGTCAGGAAAATACACCCTTTGCTACGTCCCTTGAAAGCAGACAAAGCGTTTTGACTGTTGTCTCATCTAGTTTGCGTAAAGGGTTGTTTTTAAACGACACGACATCTCCGTTTTTGCCTGGAAAATAAATGGACTGGTCTCAGTTGTGTTTTTCAACTTTTTTTTATTTCACGCTCGGAAGAATGTGCCCTTGGAAAAGTTCGTGTTTTAGCATTGTTCCGTTTGTGTACCGCTTTTTAATTTAAAAAAAAAATTATCCTAGACGCATGTGGGAATATGATATCTTGCCTCTGTTTAGAACACGAAAGAATTCACACGACTACGAGTTTCACGCAGATAATTATTATTATTATTATTGCGCAAGGGACTGGATATATTTAGGAAATGTACCAACAATAGATAAACGTCTAGGCTTAGCAATCATTGACAAGTCTCTTTTTATCTATAATTAGTATTTATTTTAGCAATAATTGACCCCAGTTTCATTTACGATCATACCGTTTTATTTGTCATTTCCGGCAGTGACTCTGAATACGAGGGCCACTCATTATGTTTTTGCAACATGGACGAACTAATGACGTCACTACTTTTCTCTTTACATCACATCGTAGACCAGTTTCATAATACTTATGACAAAAAAAAATTTACTTGATTCTGTAGAACCGATTATATTCCATGCGACAAAATGTCCGGTAAGGGTGACGGGTCTTTTGCCAGCAGTGTTGACCTTTCTGGAAGGGGTTTTCGAGCCATGATGCATTATGACTATTGCCAGGAAAATCTTTTCAGGGCTGCTTTCAAAATTTAAAACAATGTACTGGAGATCAATCTCCGTCCAAAGCCACTATGTTCAGGTGGTTCCGACAGTTCATGTCTGCAAGGGGAAAAAAGTGTGACGTTAGCTCTTCCACCATAAAAAATATCTTAAGCGAAAGTAGACGTGTACAGTTTGAGGCAAAAGTTGGGATTATGCTGACGTAGTGTTAGTTACATTAAACAACAATAACACAGGTGCAATACGGTATGAGAACGAAACACAATACCTACCCATAGACTCAGCTCACCGAAAACACTGGGTTTAGCATTGAAAAGGGTTTTTTTTAGTTTTTGTTTACTGGTTCTTGTTTTGTTTTGTTTGTTTGTTTGTTTGTTTTTTTGTTTTGTGTGTGTGTGTGTGTGTGTGTGTGTGTGTGTGTGTGTGTGTGTGTGTGTGTGTGTGTGTGTGTGTGTGTTGTTTTCTTTGTCTTTTGTGTTTGTTGGGGCGGTCGGTGGTCTAGTGGTTAAGAGACTTGTCACCAATGCGAGAGGTCAAAGGTTCGAGTCCCATTCGGGGCGAAGAATTTTTCCTTCTCGTATGTGGCACCGTTCATTCGGGCCGATCGTCGGGGGTTCTCTCCGGGTACTCCGGCTTCCTCACCCTCTGCTTTGGAAATGTTCAGCCCACCAAATTTGAAAAAAATAAATGCAATTCTAAATTCCGAAATTTAAATAGCTGAGCTGACCCTTCGCACCACGTGATTGTAATGTGTTTATGTCCAGTGTGTGAGAGGATGCGTGTGATTCACGTGAGCGTGCGTGTTGGGTTCAGTTCGCGGCGCTTTGAGCCGATTCATGAAATTGGGAAAAGCGCCTATACAATACTCATTATTATTATTGTTTGTTTGTAATTGGGGTTTGTGAGGTCTTGTTTTTTTTTTTTTTTTTTTGTTGTAGTTGTTGTTTTGCTTTGTTATGTTGTTTTTTTGTGTTTTGTTTTGTTTTTTGTTTGCTTGTTTGTTTATTTGGGGGTTTTGTTGGGGTTGTTTTGTTTTGTTTGGGGGGGGGGGTTAAAAAAGCGTCAGTCAGTTGTTCAAAGGGCATTATTCGCGTTAAATTAATTTTTTTTATAAGTTTTGGCGATTTTTTTTAGCGAAGTGAATCTTTTTGCCACAACAGTGGCAAAAAATCTATCAGACCGATAAGTTTCGATTTAAAAAAAAACAAAAAAAAACTGCGAGTTCACGCATGTTCCCGGTGAAAGACGGGAACATTCTGCAGACTTGTTCTCATCATAGATTTCCTGTGTATAATAATAATATGCACTAGCAGTTAAACTGTCCTCAATAGTCGTGACGCTTGACTCTATCTGAAAGTTTCCATGATGGATCCCAAATACCATCGGTATCAAGGGCTTGCCTGTGTTTCTGTTTAGTGACCACACCCACACATATCCGTCCATGAGTGAAATAGGTTCATCTCTGTTCGTGTACTGACAGATCATGAAAATCAATGAAAATTAGGAGAGACAAAACTAGACCAAATCATTACACGTAGTCGGAGGTACCCCTAAAAAGCCTACGCAAGCATCGAACATTGACTTGCAGTCTTCAGATCACTAGAAGCCACTTCAAGCCACTATTATGAAATCTGCAGCGGTCACGGGCCTATCGGGGAAGACCCACGCCTTGCATAACAGTGGCTTGAAGCGGCTCCTATCGGTGATGTGGCCGAACGGTAGAGCGTTGGACTTCTAACGCTCGGGTCGTGAGTTCGTATCCCCCGGCGGAGGGGCCAGATATTTATGCTGGCTTTTTCATCGTTACCCTGTCTTTTAAATCACCCGTATGTGGAGGAAAAGGACGTGAAACCCCCAAACACCCACCCACCCTACCCTCCTAGTGGTGTGCAGTGGCTTGTTCTTTTTAACAAGTCTTATCGTATAGAGGACAGGGGGAGATCGGGATTGGTCTCTTAAGAGATGGCACAATGCTTGTATTACAAATGTGCAAGTTTAACTTTGCTGGTTTTACATGATAAAATTGTATACTTTTGGTGACCGTGTATAAAGAATGTATTTAAATTTTTAATTCTGTGTACTGGGCCTGCATGTATAAAAATGTATTTAAATATGTACTTTAGTTGTACAGAACTTGTTGCGCTAATTACGAGAACTACTGATCCGAAGCACTGATTTTATGTAGTTTAACTTGTGTGTGTGTGTGTGTGTGTGTGTGTGTGTGTGTGTGTGTGTGTATGTGTGTAGACAGACAGACAAACACACAGACTGTCGGCCAGCGACAGGGACACAGCCATTGACAATGGCAGATTTACTGACCAACGGCAGAAGTTGCTGGCCTTAATGACCATCGTTTGTATTTGTCGTGGAACACAGCACTACCAGCTGCATTTACGAGAGAGACGGAGACAGACAGAGACAGAGACAGAGAGAGAGAGAGAGAGAGGTCACTAGGCCTGTACATGTTAAACTGTACATAGTAGCAGTAGCGGCATTGTATATACACATCATATTAATTCATGTTTCCACTAAGCGTCTTGTACATAAACTGTGCCTTTTCCAACTTGAAAAAGGACCAAACACTGATGAGTTTGTCTGTGAAACTTTGAAGCCTTTTTTTTTTTTTTTTTTTTTTTGTCAGATCAACTGTCACCTTCTTTCGTTTCTTTAACCGTTATCTATGTCATGTTGTAATCCCCCAGTCCCTCCTAATGTAATACCTGTGCCTTGGTTCAAATCCACTTTTCGCATGAATTGTACATTGAATGTTCATCTTGTCACTCGTTTGTATATAACTCATGATCTGCTTAACTCATGTGTGGTCGAAGACTTCGATCAAAGGTTCATCCACGTATCGCCCACGGCTCATCAAAATTGAACTCACCACCAATTCACTATGATGTTTCAGTGTTGAGGCTACGTCAAACTAGACTGTTTCAAGCGAGCAGGCGCTCTGAAACAAAATCTGTTGCCTGTGAAGCCTAAAAGTGTTGGTTCGTGGGCCTTTAATTTCATTTCAATGGCAAATGTAACCGAGAAAAAGATTTTGATCCGAGTATCGCCTGTGACAGTAAACCACAGCATGACTTCTTCTTTTGTAACGGAAACGCTAAAAGCAGAACTGGGTAATTTAGTAGGACTTCGTAAGGAGGACATCGCTGAGCAGCGTAACCCGTTTACATGTAAATTAGGCACGTTAGGGGTACTATTCACCAATCGCAGCGCGTTAGCCGCTCGCGGCCTCTGCCGTGTGAGCCCTAATTTACATGTAAATGGGTTACGCTGCTCAGCGAAGTCCTCTTCACGAAGCCCTACTAAACATGCCTACTATCTGTTTTTTAAAATCTTCCCCTAAAGACATTTTTGTGGTATTATTGACATATTTTGTCACGTTCGTGGCATTTCAAATCACCTGTTTAGAAGTCCATTCACGTATTTAGCGCATGCTTATTGTACTCAGGAGAAATACTGGCATATTGCTGTGAGTTGCTGATCAGGTTAGAGAAAACAACAACAACAACAAACAACCATTTTTTTATTTTGTATTTTTTTACTACTTTATTATCCTTTCGGGAAATTCGCGCTGCTTCCCCCCGGGTGAAGCGCGTCGCCGCGGTGCAGCGACACCCAATACCTATCCTTTTTTTTTTTTTTCTTTTACATGTACAATTTTGCCGAGGGAGGAAAGCCGGATAACCCGGAGAGAAACCCCCGATGAGCAGCCCGGTAGCCAGGAAAAACCGGTATCACATATCGCACGCTCGACCTGGGCCCGAACCCACGCTTCATCGCCATGACATTGGTGACGGCCGTTCAGTAGCGCAGCGGTTAAATCCGACGCGCTACCTATTAGACCACCGCTCACCATACAGCGATATCCGAAATTGATATCACTCCAGCACGTTTAAAATCACTAAACCTGGTGAGCTAAAAACAGAACACTGATGGCCTTGACCTTTCTGTGTGGTCAGTGACGTCAGAGAATAACCACGTGATCGACCCATTAAAACTTTGCCTGAGAATAGAAAAATGTTAATCTTATCCTCAGCTGAAGTGTATTTCATGTACAAGTTTATTTGCAGTTTTCCCAGCTGAAAAACTAAGTGTTCCTTGCTTGTTAAATGTTTCGTGTACAAAGGCAAACCAAATTTTCTTCTCACTACAAGTGTTATTTTCCCGCAAAGCCTGAGAATGTGTACAAACTGTGTGCTTCATGTACTTATCACGTGACTTTGTCTGTTTCCTGACGACGCGAGAAGACAAATAAAAGTGAGTGTTGGTAAAAGAAAAAGAAAAGCAGTTTGCTTCTTCAGTTTGTGTTTTAGTTGAATGAAAGTGTTTGCTAGTTGTTGCTTTTTTTTTCTTTTTTTTTTCTTCTTTTTTTTCTTTTTTCTTTTTTCTTTTGGGGGGGGGGGGGGGGGGGGCATTGACTCGTCGCGAGTGCAGAGCGAAGGGACGCAACTCATTGAGACAGAGGCTACCTCGGTTTCTGCCCTTGCACGACCTCACGGATGTATACTGCGTTATATATATATATATACACAGCAGGATTGCAGGTCTATGCAGAAAGGGTGGGTGGGGGTATAGGAATTTTACGTCCTTCTCCACCACGTATCTGTGCAGGGAGACAGTTGTGATAGTTTGTCTCCCCGGGAACAAACCGAGAAAAATCCGTCAGTTCAGGGGCAGTTATCAGGCAACTGTATGAGTTGGAGCAGTAGTTATTTCCCTTTCTGACAATACTGTATCAGCATTCGGAATAGTCCATATTATGCACCCCTACCGGACATATACGCAAGTCCTTGCTGTTGTTGTTGTTGTTCTTGTTGTTGTTTGGGAGTTTGTTGTTTTTTATCCCACGATTCAAACAACAGCGACATCTCCAAATACCGGTTCTTCCTGGCTACCGGGCTGCTTTTCGGGGGTTTCTCTCCGCGTCATCATCAAGCTTTCCTCCCCAAGCACATTTGCAAAATAGGATATGTTTTGGCTGGCGCTGCACCGCAGCGACGCGCTTCCCCCAGGGGGGTTGGGGGGGGGGAGTAACCCGAATTTCCCCAAAGGGACGATAAAGTAGTGAGAAAAAAATCAAATTATTATCGCAATCATTTTAGTTGAAAGGAATGCGAACTTAAGCCTGATAAAAGTCAGTCACACTGGTGGCAGTTGGCTTCCTCCTTCTGTTAGCAGCGATGATATCGGGACAAATGACAATCTCGCGTCTTGCAGACACAGGGGTGACTCTCTCTCCGAGCGAACTCCCGTCGTCGGAGTAGAATCTGCTTCTGGGCCGTAGCTGAACTCCAGACGACTCGATGTGCATAGCCGTTTTATGCCGCTCGTGTTTTGATTGGTGTTTCCTCACTGACCCATCAGATGACGATAGCGATCTGGTAACTGACGTCGTACCCGATGACATCATTGTTACAGTCTTGCGCGTCTGAGTGCCGGGATGCGTTCCGTGCGCTTGCTGCCCGCCTGGGTTCGCTCCCACGTCTTTGGTCGTGGCTCGCCTGAACGCCTCTTTCATGGCGTGTTTGTGTTTGTTGAGAGGGGCGCAGAACTCGTGGTTTTCGACGTCCACAATGTTCGCGTCGAACAGGAAGACGTCGTCTGGGTGAGTGGAGTTGCTTCCCCTTCGGTAGGTCTTGATTTCATGGCGGAAGTCGGTCAGCTTTTCGTCGAACTCGGTCAAGGTCATGCTAGGGGTGGAACTTCTGCGGCGGAGACGCCTGTATCTCTTCTTCTCTTTTTCGGACAGACCTGTTGGAAATGAAAGGTGGACATGGAACTTATGAGCGCTGTGTACGGGTGGGTGGGTGTTTGGGAGTTTAACGTCCTTTTCCACCACATAAGGGTGATATCAAAGACGGGGCAACGAGAAAAAAAAGGCCAGCACAAACATTTGGCCTCAGCCGGCGGGATTCGAACTCACGACCCGAGCATTGAAAGTCCAACGCTCTACCAATCGGCCACCCCGGCTCCCCGAGCACTGTGTACGAATGATGAAATTTGTTATTTGTTTTAATGTTTTATAAAACTATTTTGTACATGTATGCGTGCTCCTATCACAGGCTGTTACGTACTAATAATGTGACTACTTCTCCGTGAGAAAAACGTCGACAGAAAAGAAGAGAAAGCATATCCTTATCATTAACCTTATAGATGCAAGCCATAGTTGTTTTTTTTTTTTTTTTTTTTTCTTGAGCAATGACAGAACTGAAGAAACAGAGTGTAGTGTTGTTGTTTTTTAACCCCCCCCCCCCCCAAAAAAAAAAAAAAAACCCGTAAAGTATTTCTCTGTTATTTCATTTTTAATAGCAGTACAACACTGTCAACGGCAAGTTATATGTGACATAAGAACAATAATAATGAATAATAATAATAATAGGGAAGCTCAGTTATTTAGTTAATTATTTAGTTAGTTATTTAGTTAGTTATTTAGGGCATAACGCCGCGCAAGCAAACACGGGAAGCATCCAGTGACGGACGGACACACACACAGACATATCGGAATATGAAAGGCCCCTTATGCATCCTTCACAAGAGAAAATATAGTAATAATAATAATAATTTATTAGTAGTATTAGTAGTAGTATTATCATTATATGTACATGTTAGTAACAGTTTATGATAACCTCTTCAGCTGGCTCCTGACACTGCAAGCAGAACCTACAACACTCACAAATCCCGCGAAACAAACTTCTCACCTTTCGGGCAGACGATCATCTTTCCACCGATAGGCAACATGTCCTTGGCCTTGTCCTGAAGGTCACCGATCTCGGTCATCATCCGGGTGGACTTGCAACGGAAGTGTGACGTCATTTCCTGGAGCTTCTGGTCCAGACATTTCTGCTCCTGACGGTTGCGGAGCCTGGCCGACCCCATGCTTTTGGTTTCCAGGTGGGCGGGCAGCTCATATTTGAAGTCCATGGTACAACTGAAGAAATATTCTTTCTGTCAGAAGCCTGAACAATGTTCTTTTTATTTATTCATTTATTTTATTTTATTTTATTGCTGCCCCAGCTGTTCGCCAGCTCCAGGGGTATTCCTCCCAGGTCATGGGTGGAATCCACGGCGGCCTCGGGTTAGACGCAATTTTATTAAGGAGGCTATGGAGGTCCATATGGTTTGGGACTGCTTTCTGTCATAGATATACCGGCGTTAACCAGGCCCGGGAACTAAGGCACATGGGGTGATGGCCATGTAATCATCCACATCATGAGATGTGTCATAACAAGGGGTGTGTGTGTGTGTGTGTGTGTGTGTGTGTGTGTGTGTGTGTGTGTGTGTGTGTGTGTGTGTGTGTGTGTATGCGCGCGCGCCCCACAATTGCTGTGTCTTTTGTTGTTCTCTCTGGCATTTCATGTTTATTTTATTTTGTCTTATTTCTCTTAACTTTGTAAGCCCGCTTAGAGCTCGTTGAGTACAAGCGCCTAAATAAATATTCATTATTATTATTATTATTATTATTATTATTATTATTAGATCACTTTACTGCACACTGTAGATAGCATTTAAGTTCCCCATGAGGGATAAATAAAGTATTCTTATCTTATCTTATCTTATCTTAAACGGCAAGGGACCCAAGGTCCTATTCGTGATGTTAAATTGGTAATTACGGGTTTCACACATAAAAGATTAACCTTCGTCAAATTCTGATCGTCAACTGATGAAAGAAAACGCGATAGCAAACCGTAAGTGATGGCGGTTCCTGTGGTTGTCTTCAGTCCGTGATAATTCCAGTCAGTGACAAATGCCTTTGAAGATTCGTTCTGCTGAAAGATCGTAGCGCATTGTGAAACACTGGATCACCCGACAACCTCGCCGTAACTTCACTTCTTCCAAGGTCTGTCTGAAGACGTCAGGTCAAGGGGAAGGCGCCAAAGACGTTCCTTGGAAGCGGGAGGGAGGGGTGGGGGCAGTGGGGCTGTGCCTGTTAAAGCCTCAGTAGTCCTGGTTTGAACGTGTGCTATGTGCGCGCCTTGCATACAGGAAAAGTAGGTCGGTGGTCTAGTGGTTAAGACTTTGTCATCAATGCGAGAGGTCATGTTCGAGTCTCAAGCCGGGGAGAAGATTTTTTTTTCTTTCTTGTATGTGGCACCGTTCATTCGGGCCGACCGTCTGGGGTTCTCTCCGGGTACTCCTGCTTCCTCTCCCTCTGCTTTGGAAATGTTCAGACAACAAAATTCGAAAATAAATGCAATTCTAATATCCCGCAACTTAAATTGGTGAGCTGGCCCTTCGCATCGCGTGATAGTAATGTGTTCATATCCAGTGTCTGAGAGAATGCGTGTGATTCACGTGACCACGCGTGTTGGGCTTAGCTCGCGGCGCTTTGAGCCAAATATTTGGAATAAAGCGCCTATGTTAATGCGATTATTAGTATTACTATTTGTGAGCGCCTTATTTGACGTAAGCTACAGTGTGACATACAGAACACGCATTTGAACACACGGCAAACTGGTGAAATATGATTTTCACAAACACTTTATTTCTTGAATCGTAGAGACTGGAAGGTTAAAAGAACAAGCGGAATTGATATAATCGTCCATATCAACTACTTTAATCATCTTCAGTGTTATAACTTGTATCTTTGTAAGTGAAAACATTTTTGCCTTTCAGGGTGTACACCGTGCCTTTAAATTATGTCCTGAAGATCAGACTACTATGTACAGATCCTTGAGATAATGTCTGTGACACTTAGACCTAGCTTGCACTGCCCTGTAAACTCTAGACGGAGACTTTGTTGACTAAGGAGTAAGGAGTTTGTTAAGCGACTTCTATGGAATGTGTGCGAAGCCACGGAAGGGAGGTCCAACTGAAAAGTCAACAGAAGTAGCTCTTGGCTAGGCCATTGTGTTTGAGTGATGAACAAGTGTCTAGTTTTCTATGGTTTTAAGGTAATCTCTCTCGCGTAATCTTGTGTGTGCCTGTGTGGGGCGTGTAAACGAATTCCCAAATATTTGGTGACAATATTACCGTTACAGTGGAAGTGTTGTTGTCGTTGTATCTGGTGTGGTGTTGTGTCGTGTCGTGTCGTGTCGTGTCGTGTCGTGTCGTGTTTGGAGAAAAACACGAAAACAATACTTGTAGTTTGTGTGGGTGGGTTGTGTGGGTTTTGGTTTCGCTTTGTTTGTTTGTTCGTTTTTGTTGATTTTGGGTTGTGGGGGGGGGGGGGGGTATTGTTGTTTCCTGTTGTAGTTTTGTGTATGAGAGTGCTTGCAATGCAAACGGCCTGTTGAATGTTTAGTTTTGAAGAATGGGGGATCGGGGTTCAGAGAGAGATGTCAACAAATGCCTTGTTTACCAAGCTCAAGTTTCCGTCTCCAACGAAGGCATCAGTAGATGAGAGGCAGGGCAGCAGAAGTATAGCTGAGAGCATAATGGCCTGCGAGAGCTAACGACGGAGTCATCTACTACCCCCCCCCCCCCCCCCAAGTGCTAACCACTACACTATTATTATTTGATATGGGACACGTGATGGTCGCTCACCAACGCCCACCGTACATCAAATCAGGCGCAGCTAGCAAATCGTTCTTGTCCACCGGCGGGCTTTAAAATTTAAACGAGAGATGCTAAGGGCTGACTTCTGACCGGAGCATTCACAGTCCTCGAGCTAGTACCACGCCGTTATCTACTCTGACCATTGTAATCTGCTCCTGACGTATGCGATTCATAAAACCCTGAGCGCGAACGTTAACAGTGTCCTTCAGTCAGTGACATGACAATGTCGTCCAAAATCTTCCTCCTTCTTTTTATGCTGTCGGTCGGGGCGGCAGCTGATGGTGAACCGGTAGACAATGGCACCGGCCACCTGCCAGAAGCGGCCACCCGCGAGAAGCGGTCAGACGATTTCCCAGCTTCGCAGGTAGTTGTTGACGACCTGGCGCAGAAGGTGAACCACCATGAGGCGGAGATCACGGAACTGAAGACACTCGTCAACAAACTGCAGGCAGACCTGGGTAAATAATTCTTTGGATTATGTTTTCCGACAACGGTGATACAAAAATGACCGCTTTTACGCTTGATGTTACGCTGCTGTTGTTCTCCCACCCTTTTCCTCTCAACGCTAACAGAGGGTGGTTGGGCGGGTGTTTGGGATTTAGCGTCCTTTTCCACCATAAACGGGTGATATCAAAGACGGGACAACGATGAAGAAAGCCAGCACAAATATTTGGCCCAAGCCGCAACGCTAACAGAGAAACTCTGGGGCACCAAAACAGAACTTCTAAAGACCACTGAATTCAGTAAGACCACCAACCTAATACTTTGAGGCAGAGTCCAGTACAGGGAACACAGAAGAAGTAGAAGATGAAGTTCTCCTTTTGTGCAGTACAATTCGGCCTATGACCCGCCCCATTGTGAAAAAGCGTCTTAAAGTTAAACATCCGAGGAGAAATATGAAAACTGTTGAAGGGCGTTCCTTCAGTTTCTTAGTCCTGCATGTCTAGAACTCACTGCCAGCCGAACTACGCAATCTGTCCACACTGTCTCAGTTCAAATCCAACTTAAAACTTACCTTTTCCGTCAGGACTTTGGCCTTTAACACACCAAGTCTTCTGTTCTTCTGGTATATTCCGTCTGTATATTTGCACCGGTGATTTGTGTGTGTGTGTGTGTGTGTGTGTGTGTGTGTGTGTGCGTGCGTGCGTGCGTGTGTGTGTGGGGGGGGGGGGGGGGGTAGGGGTGTTGTAAAAGTCTGTATATGTCGCGTGCGCATGTAGTATTTATGTATGCCAGATGTCTGTGTACTGTTATGTAAATATGCGTCTTGTGTAAAACACCAAAAAGGAGAACTCTTTAAAAAAAAAATTAAACATCACCTGACGATCTGTGAGTGTAGTAGTTACGATTAAAAGGTCGAAATGATGTTCCAGGTAAGGCAAGGACGGAGGTTGGGTTCTTCGCCTACCACTTGTCCAGTCGGTTGAGCGTTCTTGCATCCGGTACAGTCATAATGGAGCGCACCTACACCAACCAGGGTTCAGCCTATGACACCCACAGCGGAACCTTCCGAGCTCCAGTGTCCGGAACTTACGCTTTCTTCGTCACCATCCGGCCCTATACCGACACCCCTACCCTCGTGTACATAACTCTCGAGGGGTCCACGAGGGCTACAGCGTATGCATCGCACAACTATCTCCAGGCGACCGCCCACGTCGTGTTGCATCTGAGCGCAGGCCAAAGGGTGTGGCTGAGGAACGGGTATTCAGTTAACCACGATCTTTACGGCGGTGCCTACTCCCACTTTTCTGGATTCCTCGTTCAGGCCGACCCGTAGACAAATTTCTCTGCACCTCTGTCGAACTGGTCGCATGTCCCGCATTGTTACTGTACACATAATCGCGTAGAATTTAGCTTTTGCCCAACGAGCGAACAGCTGGTAGTAACTGATCCGTCTGTTCGTTCGCCTCGACTTCTGCTTCACGGGAGACAACTATAGGCCGTTTTCGTAAGAGGAGAGATGAGGTTGAAGTGAGGTTGCTTTCCGAAGACGGAAAACCCTTTGGTTCATAAACATAACGTTTCGGAGGGCCTCTGTCGGACTGGTCGCGTGTCCAACCTTGTAACTGTACACACTATCACATAGAACCTTTGGCTTGTCCTACCCAAGGATGGAACATACTATAGTGATCTTTAGTGTCGTTTTCTACTTGAAGAGAGACAACTACTGCCTAAAGGAGGGAGGAAGGGTTGAGGAAAAGTTGCATCCTGAAAGACTGCAAATACGGATAAGGGGTGATTATAAAAGGGAAGGCAGTTATTTTGTAACCAAACTGTGATGCGATGCTGATATATTGATCGACTTTAGAATTACAGCTCGTCTGGATTATCCTCTCTGTGTGTGTGTGTGTGTGTGTGTGTGTGTGTGTGTGTGTGTGTGTGTGTGTGTGTGTGTGTGTGTGTGTGTGTGTGTGTGTGTGTGCGCGCGCATGTTTGTTGATGTTCAGCATTACATTACTTCTCGAGTGTGATTCTGAATCAAACTTTTAATGCTCGGGTTGTGAGTTCGAATCCGGGCTGGGGCTAAATAATTATTTGTGTTCGCTTCTTTCTCGTTGCCCCGTTTTTCAAATCACCCATTCGCAGTGGAAAAGGACGTTAAACCTCAAACACCCACCCTCTCTGATTTCGAGACCTTGGAAACAGAATGAAACGTTCACCTTCATATGCTGACAGATCGGGGTTAAAGTTGAGACTGTACTCTGTTTAATCATATATAAATATTGTACACGCCCTATGCCTAGTTTGAGGGGTGATGTCGCTATTTACTACAGACATACCGAATAACATACCAGTGGAATTCCCTGGCTACAAACATCCCATGAACTGTGCAATTTGTGTCAGCGAATGAAAATATTTGCTCTGTGTGTGTGTGTGTGTGTGTGTGTGTGTGTGTGTGTGTGTGTGTGTGTGTGTGTGTGTGTGTGTGTGTGTGTGTGTGTGTGTGTGTGTGTGTGTGCTCAGAGAGAGAGAGAGGGAGGGAGAGTTTAGTCTGTGCATGTTGTTTACAGAACTTGAATCAGTACTCAACGTCTCATTTGGACGTCACTAAGCAGATGAGGTATGCCGACAGGGCACGACCCTGACTGAATAGGGAACGATGTTGAGCTTGACAGTTACCGAAACTTACTTCTCCTTTAGCCGAAGGCTTACCTTTAGTAACTGCGCCTTTTAGACATATTCATACTCATTACGTGTTGTGTTGTGTTGTGTTGTGTTGTGTTGTGTTGTGCCGTGTTGTTGTGGCGTGGTGTCGGGTCGTGTCGTGTCGTATGTTGTGTCTTGAGAAAAAACACAAGACCAGTATGGTCAGACACGAGCACAAATTTTATTCCAGTTTTATATCGCGCTTTCCTGTTGGACACGTGTACGTGTACATTGAAACAATGGGTCATCTGTTTACACAAGCTGTTTTTCTATGCAAAGTCTAGGACTTCCTGGCTGCGTGTGGGGAACGGGGATAGCCGAATGATAGAGCGCTGGACTTTCAACGCTCTTGTCGTGAGTTCGAATCCCAATTTGTCTTGGCCCAATCATTTTCTTCTTCAACCCTAGTCCAAATATTTGTGCTGGCTCCTTTCTCGCTGCCTCGTCTTTGATATCACCCACATGTGGTGGAAAAGGACGTTAAACTCCCAAACATCCAACACATTTGACTGCGTGTCTTCCGTCTGAAAAGTGTGACCGACTGAGAGGGTTGAAAAAGGAACTGAAGATAAGCCAGGGCTTCACAATGTGGGATAACTACAACAGAGTGAATGTCCTGTTGTTTGTTTGTTTGGTTTGGTTGTTTTCCGTTGTACTACCAAAAATCATGAGTCAAGAAGGTGTATCCGAGAGCTTTCACTGTTACTGTGTACGCTGGGATTGAGACCTAATTTAACGACAAATCTGTATTGGCGGCACCATAGACCATTTTCCGAGTGATTGGCAATAAAAAGCACACATTATGTTCGTAAAGTGGGTGATAGTGATATAAATATCCCGTATCAATAAACTAAAATCACCCGTAGGACATTATATATAACGCTTAAACTCAGCTGTCACTGGCCCCGTTTACATTAGCTTAAAATACCGCCCTGAGAGCGCCCTGTCGCGTTTACACTTGGACAAACCGCTCCGAAAGCGCACCGCTCTCAGACTACCTACAGTGGGTAGTCTGAGAGCGCTCTAGCTTAGGACGCTTTCGTCACGTCACGTGGGGCCCTGTGTCACCGTAGCAACAGGCCATTTTTGCAAATGGCGAAAGATCGTGTTTTTTGTTTTTTTTCTTCTTCTTTTTTCTGCCAGGCATACAAACACACGTGCTTTCTGGGCGCTACCATCTTGAATATGTCACATTCCTCGAGAGCACGTGACATATCAGCTCCCCTTCCACGACTGTGTAATGTAAACGCCGTGGAGCGCTCTCAGTACGGCGCGCATTAGGGGCGCCATCAGAGCGCTCTGTAATGTAAACGGGGCCAGTGACTCGGTCTGGAGAATCTGCTCTTTGTATAGGACGCCCCTGAGGGGCTCTGTATCAGACGGGGGAGCCGGGATAGCCGAATGGTAGAGCGTTGGACTTTCACTGTTCGGGTCTTGAGGTCGAATCCCGGCTGGGGCCAAATATTTGTGCTGGCCTTTTTGTCGTTGCCCCGTCTTTGATATCACCCATATGTGGTGGAAAAGGACGTTAAACTCCAAAACACCCACCCACCCTCCCTGTATCAGACGCCACAGGGACGAAAGGAAACACTTACCTGTTGCATGCCAGTCAGACTTCTGATACTTTCGGTGTATCATACAAACGCTGTTACCCCAAGGCTACGCAAACCGGCACGTGCCGAGACATTGTTTTCAGTAGGACTGTGCCAACGGCAAAAGTGGGTCAGTTGACCATAAATTGTGAAGAAAGACTAACCTTGGTCTATCAAAGCGATATTGAATTACCACCTTACAGAGTCTACCGGATTATCCTACTGTGAAAGCAAGGAGTACTTGTCATGTTGCTGCCAGCTGTGAAGTTCAAGTAAGTGACAGTGTTGGTGCACGCCATGAACTTGTGTGTAACGTACAGTATCCCAGTGACAATGCGTTTTCTCCTTCCCCCGTACCCCAGTTCTGATATCCACGTTAGTAGTGGTAGTAGTACTAGTAGTGTTTGCGAGAATACTGCTACCGAAAACTCAGTGGTTAGTAGTGAGGCTATGCCTCAACGAGCTATGACAAATGGGTCAGCTAGACTTCTTGGAGAAAATCCTGTCATTTTGATACCGGCCCGTGCTATCGCTGAATCTAGGTCAATGTCAGATGGCACGTTCGATCCGTTTGGACAGAAATGTTCCGCTCCTGCTGTTTCTTTCTTACATGCATATGATCCCACCGTGACTCGGAAAGTTCGAACGTTGGAAACTGAAACTAGGACTGGAAGTGTTGGTGATGTTGTTGTTTTTTTACGTCTGACAATGAGGGTGCCCATGTGACTAGTATGTCAAGTGATTCGGCCATTGCGTTCCTAGTGCCAATGATTCCGTTCACACAGGCGAGTCTGTGTGCAGACACGATAGTATTAGTGTTCAGTATGACGTTGGTAGCTTAACTGGTACAGGCTATACCGATTTTGTACATGATGATGTTGCTAACGCTGTTACTGACGGTCACAAAGGCGACTTTGTTACTATTGGTGACACTGTGCATGTTGACCTAGTTTCTGGGGACTCCCAGGTTGAAATGTGTGGCAATAGTGATGGTATTGACAGCTCTGTTATTGACAGGGCTAGTGTTGAGAATTCATGCTTCACAATTCATGGTCATAATGAGGTTCTGTCTTGCATTGCTCTTAATGTTTGTGGTGTTAAATCAAACCTGCTGTTCCCAGATTTTACAGAACTCATTTGTAAATACGACATTGTCTGTCTGTCAGAGAGTAAGTTGGATGACAATGACACAGTTGATGTACCTGGGTATGTTGCTTTCTACAAAAACAGAACTAAATCTGAAGGGGGAGGGGGGGTTGGTCTTAGTGAAAGATTCTATTGTACAGCATATCACAATTTTTGAGGACAAAAATAAAAAAGGGAAACTCGACAAAACTGTCGAACAATATTATTGTCTAG
This sequence comes from Batillaria attramentaria, assembly GCA_018292915.2. Taxonomy (NCBI): domain Eukaryota; kingdom Metazoa; phylum Mollusca; class Gastropoda; family Batillariidae; genus Batillaria; species Batillaria attramentaria. Next base: position 200,437 of record JACVVK020000071.1, read on the forward strand.
TAGATAGCTTTGTGATGAAGCTTTGTTTTTTAAAGCAGGTCATGAGATTCATAATAATAATAATAATGAACTGTACTTATATAGCGAAAAATTCTCACAAAGTGACTCAATGCGCGTACTCCCGCACTCATACCAAACAATATGCAAACACACACACACACACACACACACACACACACACACACACACACACACACACACACACACACACACACACACACACAGAGCAGCTGAATCAGGAGGAGGTAAGTGGGCTTAGTCGAAAGCCAGCCGGAACAGATGCGTTTTCAAGTCAGACTTGAAACGATCTATGTCCGACTGGTCTCTCAGGCCGGCAGGTAGTGCGTTCCAGAGTGACGGGGCAGCAAAGCTGAACGCGCGCTCGCCAACAGTTTTGAGGTTTCCACGGGGAACATTGAATAGTTTTTCAGATGAAGAACGAAGAGTACGTGCTGTTTGGTGGACTGTGAGGGAATTTGAGAGGTAGGCCGGAAGAGTTCCTTCAAAAAAGCGAAATACCAGAATGCAGATTTTGTAGTGAATGCGGAATTTCACTGGCAGCCAGTGAAGATGCCGCAGAAAGGGTGTGATATGGTCGGACTTTTTCATGGTCAGGATGCTCTGTCCTGTGCTGTTTACCTTCCGCCTGAGGGATCAAAGTATATGAATAAGTGATGCTTTGGGGGAGTTTTGTTAGAAGCTCTTATCAACTTTGGTGTGGAAAATGACTATTTTTTCAGTCTTGGCAGGTGAACCAAGTCGCACACTCAACAAAGTATAAACATTGAACACCATGACTGGTATATTACTGGTATATGATATATAAGCTTACTCGCTTTTTATTTAAATGGTCACAAAGTGTCGCTGATTATTCTGAAGCGTTCTTACGTTTTGAGAACGTCCCCGGTCAGTTAACACCAAGGTCAGCGTGAGCCCAGGCATTTTCAATGCGGAGACAGGTCAGTTTCAACACGAAGGTAGGTCAGTTTCAATGCGCAGCTAGGTCAGTTTCAACGCAAGGCTAGGTCAGTTTCAATGCGTAAGCTAGGTCAGTTTCGATGCGCAGCTAGGTCAGTTTCAACACGAAGCTACGTCAGTTTCAATGCGCAGCTAGGTCACCTACCTAGAGGCCATAAATAACTAGCACCAGTAATTTTCTAACTAGTCAGTTTCACCAGTGTGTTTCAGTTCATCGTTGTATAATGTGCGTGAGTTGTGAGTGAGTGATCGACGCATTGAGTTTTATTTAAAGAAATGCGCCCTACAAATACCCTTCATTATTATTATTTCTCCCCATCGATGAGTGCATCCTTGCCGTTGGAGATGGGGCTTGCGTGTCTTCATGACCCCGAGAGCTATGCCGGCGGGAGATTCGTCTCCTGGTAGGGCCACCCATGCTGGACAGGTCGAAGGGTAGAGGCCAGACGAAGCGCACTCACTGGTCCTCCAGGTTGGGGGTTTGAGTAGGGCTAACAACCCAACTCTTTAAAAAGAAAACCTGTTACAGAAACTACAACCACAGATCTACAACGCAACTTGGTCCAGGAAGAGTCCTCTCTAGTAGAGCCCATGACGCGAGCTGGTGAAAGCCCTCGGGAAGCCAGTGCGCCGACTACTCTTCTGACGGCCAAGACCAAAGCCAGGATAGGGACCTGGAACATCCGAACCCTATACGAAACAGGAAAGACAGCACAAGTGAGTCAAGAAATGCATAGATACAATCTGAAGCTGCTCGGCCTATGTGAGACAAGATGGACAGGAACAGGACGCACACGACTCACCTCCGGAGACACCATCCTCTACTCCGGACACGAAGACGGCCAGCCACACATGCACGGAGTAGCGTTGCTGATGACACCTGAAGCAACACAAGCACTATTGTCCTGGGAACCAGTGTCACCAAGGATCCTGAGCGCCAGATTCAACTCGAAGGGCAGGAAAGTCACCATCCTCCAGTGCTACGCTCCCACCAACGTGGCGGACGAGGAAGAAAAGGAGAACTTCTACGAGCAGCTCCAAGCCGTCCTGGACAAAGCACCGAGAAGAGACCTGAAGATCCTCATGGGAGACCTCAACGCCAAAGTGGGCACCGACAACACAGACAGAGAACTCATCATGGGCAAACACGGAACAGGGACACAGAACGAGAACGGAGAGCTCTTCACAGAATTCTGCACCACCAACGACCTGGTCATCGGAGGCACCATCTTCCCACACAAGACCATCCACAAAACCACCTGGACATCACCGGACGGAAGAACTGTAAACCAGATCGACCACATCACCATCGGCAGGAAGTGGCGAAGAAGCTTGCTGGACGTCCGAGCAAAGCGGGGAGCTGATGCAGCCTCGGACCATCACCTCGTCATTGCAGCGATCAAGATCAAGCTGAAGGCCTACAGAGACCAGGCGGACAGACCATCCCACAAGTACAACGTGCACAGTCTGAAGGAGAGCGTCAAGACCAACGCCTTCAGATGTGAGCTGAGGAACAGATTCAGCGCTCTCGACACACTACCTGAAGAGACAATCGAGGAGCACTGGCACGACCTGCGAGAAACCTGGACAGCAACATGCAAGAAAGTGCTGGGAAAGAAGACGAGACAACACAAAGAGTGGCTTACATCTGACACCTGGGACCTCATCACAGAGAGGAAACGCCTGAAAGACCTGATCAACCACACTGACGACCAAGACCACAAGCGCGACCTGCAGGCTCAATACTGGGACGTCAACCGGCAGGTCAAGAGGAGCGCAAGGAACGACAAGAGGAACTTCATCAACGACCTCACAGAAGAAGCAGAAACAGCAGCAGGACAACGGAACATGAAACGGCTCTACGAAATAACAAGGACACTCTCTGGGAAAAATAACAACCCCACCAGACCAGTCAAAGACAAGAACGGACAAGTCATCACCAAAGAGGAAGATCAAAGGACAAGGTGGGCTGAACACTTCAAGGAAACGCTCAACAGGCCTCCACCACCAGTCCCACGAGACTTACCACCGGCAGCCCAGCTACTCGACATCAGCACCAACCCCCCTACCAAGACAGAGATCATCAAAGCCATCAAGTCCCTCAAGTCTGGCAAAGCAGCAGGCCCCGACGGCATACCACCAGAAGCCCTCAAGGCCGACATCCAGACCTCCACCGACATGCTGCACCCGCTCCTGAGGACGATCTGGGAGAGCGAGAGCGTGCCACAAGACTGGAAGAAGGGACACCTGGTAAAGCTGCCAAAGAAAGGGGACCTCTCATCCTGTAGCAACTGGCGAGGCATCATGCTCCTGTCCATACCAGGGAAGGTTCTCACCAGGATCATCCTGGAGAGGCTGAAGACCGCGCTGGACAAGACACTCCGGGAGGAACAGGCAGGATTCCGCAACGACCGATCCTGCACTGATCACATAGCCACGATGAGGATCATCATCGAGCAGTCCCTGGAGTGGCAGACCCCTCTGTACAGCACTTTCGTTGACTTCCAGAAGGCGTTTGACAGTGTTGACAGGGAGGTCATCTGGAAGCTGATGTCTCACTACGGTTTTCCACCAAAGTTTGTCAACATCATCCGACAGCTGTACGAAGATGTTGCAGGAGATCAAGAAAAGGAAATGGGGATGGATCGGACACACTCTGCGAAAGTCAACATCAAATGTCACCAGGCAGTCCCTTGATTGGAACCCCCAGGGAAAGCGCAAAGTGGGCCGACCGAAGCAGACCTGGCGGAGGAGTACGGACGCTGAAGCCAAGGCCGCCGGAACGACGTGGGCCGAACTAAAGAGGGCGTCCCAGAACCGAGTGCGCTGGCGGAGTGTGGTTGCAGCCCTATGTTCCCCAGGGAATAAAGAGGATTAAACTAAAACTATTATTATTTCTTATTATTACAACGCAAAGCTAGGTCAGTTTCAACGCGAAGCTAGGTCAGCTTCAATGCGAATGGAAGCAAGGTCTCTTTTCACGCGAATCAGGTCAGTTTCAACGCAAAAGCCAGGTCAAGGCAGCATTTTGTAACAGGTGGTGTCACCAGTGAAATATGATTATGTGAAATGCAGATGGCGAGTGCAACTTGTTCGTTTCGTGAAATGCACAGTGACCGAATTTGGACCTTTAGGTAAGGGAGGGATAGCTTTCGAAACTGTCAACATCTCTTTCATTTTTACTCAGGCCGGGTGTCACTTTGTCATCATACCTCAGCTGCCTAGTAACATAAAGATGGAAAGAGCTCTGAGGTGCTGAGTAAACGTAACTCTCTCTCTCCCCCCCCCCCCCCACACACACACACACATTTAGATTCGGTAGCAAATGCCATACAACGCACATTGCACAGGTGCATCTTTTTGGTGTTTTAATCGACATGTCTGAATTGGCTGGTAACTTCAACATTCGGACTTTTAGGGCCTTTTATTCACCTCATTAATTAAATGGATTACGGCCTCATCTTTAGCCACCTTTTGTCAACAGAAGGTTATCAAGGTACCGTCTGCTTTCAAATGACGCAAAATCAGACTCGAGCTCTTGCAAAGTTATTTTAATTAACCGTCTCGTGCTGTCCTCACATTCGATGCACAAAGAATAGATTTTCGCACGCAAGTTCTCAGTATGCGGGTGACCAGATTGTCGTTGTTTGTTGCTTCAGTCGTTCGATTCTGGGAGTTCCCCAAATCGTACTGTAAAGGTTTGCAGTCTTTGAAAAGCAAACTTGCTTCAACCTCTTCTGTCCTCCTGGGGAGCCGGGGTAGACGAATGGTAGAGCGTTGGATTCTCAGTGCTCGGGTCGTGAGTTCGATTCCCGGCTGAAGCCAAATATTTGTGCTGGCCTTTTTCAGGTTGTCCCTTCTTTGACATCACTCTTACGTGGTGGAAAAGGACGTTAAACTCCGGAACACCCACCCCCACCCCCACCCTTCTATCCTCCTGTTAAAGCGGTATGTAGTTACCTCCCTTCAAGTAGACTTGGAGACGAACGAACGGACAGATCCATTACTACACGCTGTTCGTTCATTGGGCACAAAAAGCTAAAGGGTCTACGCTAAAGTGTGTACAATTAAAACGCGGCGTAGACATGAGTTCTCTATGGGTCGGCCTGCACGAGGAATCCAGAAAAGTGAGAGTAGGTGTTGCCATACAGATCGTAGTTGCTACCCGACCCGTTCTTCAGCCACACCCTTTGGCCAGCGCTCATATGCAGGACCACATGGGCTGTTGCCTGCAGATAGTTGTGTGCCGCGTATGCCCTGGCCCTCGCCGACCCCTCCAGTGTTATGTCCACGTAGACAGTGGTGTCCGCATAGGGCCTGATTGTAACGAAGAAGGCGTAAGTTCCCGACACTGGAGCGTGGAAGGTTCCGCTGTGGGTGTCATAGGCTGAGCCCTGGTTGGTGTAGGTGCGCTCCATGACGACTGTACCGGATCCTGCTACGTTCAGCCGACTGGAAGAGTGATAGGCAAAGAACCCAACCTCCGTCCGCGCCTTTCCTGCGATACAATTTTCATACTTGTTTAGTAAAGGTGCTGTGAGCGGGATTTTTCCTACCTAGGTCGGCTCCTACCCAGAGCGGGTGTGCTATGGGCCCAATGGGGAGGCTGTTGGCAGACAGCCGAGATTCACCCACTTCATGGGTGCAACTTTGGGGGTGCTTCCCTTGGTATGACACGTCTTATGATGTGGATGATTACACGGCCGGCACCGCAGGTGCCGTAGTTCCCGGGCCTGGTTAATGCCGGGATATTTATGACAGGAAGCGTGGAATGCGGCCCTGTCCCGCAGTCCCAAATCACATGGACCTCCATAGCATCCTCTTACCATCATCCTCATCTCCATCATCATGCATAATAAAAATTGCCCCAGCTTCCGAGCCCTCCGTGGATTCCACCCATTACCAGGGAGGAACACCGCTGGAGCCGGCAACGAGTTGTGGCAGCAAACAACAGCAACAAAAAGAAAAAAAAAGTAAAGGTGCTGTATGTCGTCCGACCTATGTGGGCTCAAAGTTATTTCGGAGATCATCTTGTGGTGTCTAACATCGTATTATTTAAATACGCAGCAAATGTTTTCTGTGAAGCCTAGCGTACTAAACTTTCTTCTGTTGGCTCTCGAGCCTTCTCCTACGCTGGTCCAAAAGCCTGGAATTCTCTGCCTCTTTCGCTCCGCCAGTCAACCTCCCTCGAAACCTTCAAAACAAATCTAAAAACTTACCTGTTTTCATCTTAAAGCACCGTCTAACATGCCTCCGTCTTTCTCCATCTCCTTATTAAGTACCATACATGCAGTTGCCCTGGCCCTGAACCTTCACTTTTATCTGTCCCTTTACCTGTACTCTTAGCGCTTAGAACTGCCTTACAAGTAGATTACAGCGCTATATAAATAAATTATTATTATTATTATTATTTGTTTTTTGTTCTTTTCATTTTTTTCCTTTACATTTTTGATGTTCCAACTCTTTGTTAGCTGGAGTGGTGTTCCTCCCAGGTCATGGGTGGAATCCATGGCGGGCTAGGAAGCTGAGGCAATTTTGTTACGCATGACAATGGAGATGAGGATGATGGTATGATGTCATGGAGGTCCATGTGGTTTGAGACTGCGGGGCACGTGGTAACATTATATAATATCAGAATCTACGGATTAGAAAAATACATGTATATTCACCGAGGTCAGCCTGGAGTTTGTTGACGAGTGTCCTCAGTTCCGTGATCTCCGCCTCCTGATGGTCAACCTTCTGTGCCAGATTGTCAACAACTATCCGCGACGCCGGGCCATCATCTGACCGCTTCTCGCGGGTGGCCGCTTCTGACAGGTGGCCAGTGCCAGTGTCTATCGGTCTACCGTAAGTAAAAGTTCCGACCGACAGCACGGAAAGGAAGAGGAAGATTTTGGGCGACATTGTGGTAGCGCAGACTAAAGAAGATTGTTGACGTTCGCTGGGAGGTGTTTTCGATTCGCCGACTTCCAGAGCATATCACACTATCAGAGTAACTAACGGCATGGTAGCTACACACAAGTCTCGCCGATTTCGTTAAATTATGCCCACTCGCCGCCATTTGTCGAGCTTTACCTGCTACTTGTAGGTGCGCCACTATATCTTAGAGTGTAGTTGATGCATGAAATATGCCGCTCAAACTTATACTTTGTCAGACACAAGCCTAAATAGCACGCTAGTGTGTTTTCTACCCACTTATCACCGCACAGCGTATCACAAACCAAGGGCGCTTTCCCACCCCGTTAAAGATAAGTGTCCGTTAAGAGACTCCGTATTTTTCTCGTACTTTTCCATTGATGTTCTCAACTCTGCTTCTGCTGGATTTTTCCCCCCTATCTCCCATCAACTGATATCTCCGCTAGAGATGAAAACATGGGCTTGGTAAACAAGGTATTTATTGAAAACGTAGGTGTGACAGCCCGTGATGATAAAAAGGTTCCGACTATGAGGGGTGCTCTCTCTCTCTCTCTCTCTCTCTCTCTCTCTCTCTCTCTCTCTCTCTCTCTCTCTCTCTCTCTGTGTGTGTGTGTGTGTGTGTGTGTGTGTGTGTGTGTGTGTGTGTGTGTGTGTGTGTGTGATCACCACTGACTAACACAGCGTGTTATTTTTTATTATTATTATTAACCCAATCACTGTAAGCACAGAAGGTGTGTAAAGTGGTCTACATGTCTGTTTATTTTCAATAACCATCAATTTTCTTCATTTTTGTCTGCTCACTTACTAAGGTTCAGAAAACAAAACAGTTCAGAACACGCTTAGAGTACGCTAGACACGACGAATTTCACTGACATGTAGCCAAGGCGCCTGTACCCACGCCCACTACCTAATACGAATCCTCCATGGCAACTGCACGCAGCGCAAGCTTTTTTTTAAAACCTTCTAGTCTCTTTGTCAGACACGTACTCCGACCAGCGAACCCACAGAAAGTAGACTAGCATTACTCCAGTGAGGCCTGAGCGGAATGGAGACATTCAGTGTTTTTAAACTCCTGTCAGGTACGTGCCCTTGAATGGTCTGTGCATGGGTTTGTTGTTGTTGTTTTTGTTGTTTGCTAGACTGAAGCATTTTTTTTTTTGGGGGGGGGGGGGGGGGGCTGACTATGAAGCCTAAGGCTAGCAGGGACTATAATAGGTCTAACAGGTAGCGCGTCGGATTTAGCCGCTGCGCTACTGAACGGCCGTCACCAATGTCATGGCGATGAAGCGTGGGTTCGAGCCCAGGTCGAGCTTGTGATAATAAAAATTATTATGTGATACCGGTTTTTCCTGGCTACTGGGCTGCTCATCGGGGGTTTCTCTCCGGGTAATCCGGCTTTCCTCCCCCATCAAAATTGTTTTAAAAAAATGATAGGTATTGGGTGGCGCTGCACCGCGGCGACGCGCTTCCCCCGGGGGAAGCAGCCCGAATTTCCCGAAAGGGATAATAAAGTAGTAAAAAAAAAATTGAGGCTTCGTGCATCTGTGTTCTTTGACCACACAGATGTCAATACCTAAAAGCCCACGAACGTTCTACGGGTCTGCCTGCACCAGAAATCCCGAGAAGTACGAGTAGGTGGACCCGTACAGGTCCCTGCTCACCGACGACCCGTTCCTAGCCCACACTCTTTGGCCTGCGTTCAGGTGGACCACAGTGTGCGCCGTAGCCTGCAGGTTGTTGTGCAGCAGATAGGCCGTTGCTTTGGTCGCCCCCTCCACGGTGATGTGCACGACAGTCCCGGTGTCTGTGTACGGCCGGATGGTGAGGTAGAAGGCGTAGGTGCCGGCCACTGGGGCCGTGAAGGTGCCGCTGTGTGTGTCGTAGGCTGAGCCCGTGTTGGTGTACGTCCTGTCGAAGATCACGGTACCAGAGTCCAGAACGCTCAGTTTGCTGTAAGCGTGGTAAGCGTAGAATCCGACTTGTGTCCGTGATTTGCCTGAAACAGCCAAAAAAATTAATAAATACAGTACCAAAGTTATTCAGTTCTTTTGTATAATAGCGACCACCCCCAAATCACTTCTGTCAGTGATTTACCTGAAACAAAAACAAAAAAACAACAACAACAACAACAACAACAACAAAAAACCCATAAATAAATAAATAATATACAGTACCAAAGGTATTCAGTCAGTTCTTTTGTATAATAGCGACCACCCACAAATCACTGGCGTGTAGTTTTGGTCAGTTACCAAAAATTGAGCCAGTTGGGATCCAGGCAGGAGTTACTTCTCCTGGACATGACATTCTTCATGAATCATGATAGATGGTGTTATCATTTATGTTAGAGAATTTCTAGATGTACCTCTAATCTGCATGTAACAGTGTAACAGTATCACAAGGGAAGCTAGGATACGTGTGTGTGTGTGTGTGTGTGTGTGTGTGTGTGTGTGTGTGTGTGTGTGTGTGTGTGTGTGTGTGTGTGTGTGCCCTTTATAATATGCTGAGTTAGTTACGCATGTTTTGATCGCGTCTGTGCCGAGGCGCCCTGGTAACCTGGTTGTTCCCATACCTTTTCCACGGTGTTGTGTGTAAACTAAAATAAGTTAGTCCTGTTGAAGTGTGTGTGTGTGTGTGTGTGTGTGTGTGTGTGTGTGTGTGTGTGTGTGTGTGTGTGTGTTGTGTGTGCGCGCGCGCTCATGTGTTGTGTGTGCGTGCGTACATTCTTGCGCGCGTTATATGTTAGTAGTTGTTATGAACTGAAACAAGCGTTGTGCCGTAGTTCCCAGGCCTGGTTAACGCCGGGATATTTATGACAGGAAGCGTGGAATGTGGCCCTGACGCGCAGTCCCAAACCACACGGACCTCCATAGCATCATCTTACCACCATCCTCATCTCCATCATCATGCGTAATAAAAATTGCCCCAGCCTTCGAGCCCTCCGTGGATTCCACCCATGGGAGGAACAGCACTGGAGCTGGCAAAAAGTTGGGGGAGAAAAAAAAAAAAAAAAAGAAGCAAGAACACGACTGACTCATCTCTGCCTGTAGCTTGATGACGAGTGTCCTCAGTTCCGTGATCTCCGCCTCCTGCTGGTTCACCTTCTGTGTCAGTTTGTCCACCACCACCTGAGACACCGGGAAGTCGTCCGTCCGCTTCTCAAAGGTGGCCGCTTGAGGCAGGTGACCTGTGGCCTCTCCAAGATGCTTTCCATGGCCGAGGGCACATCCACTCAGGACGAGCACGAAAAGGTATAATGACGACGCCATGAAACTTTCAGCAATGTCTGTCCTTCGGGTTTGTCTGTGAGGCGCGACTGGGTGTTATGTCTCTTTGTAAATAGTGCCCAGCACCGTCAGATTGTGGCTTATCTATATTGATTGTAAGGGGTATTACGAGGAGTGGTCATTCTTATCTCGTCCGAACTAGACAGTCCGATACGTGACCTCCAGGCGTGACGTGCGTTTACTGATGAATATTATTGTTTGTAATGATACAAGATACAAGATATTTTATTCCTGTAGCCCCTTTTGGGGTATGGAGGATATCAGAAAAAAAGTACAAGAGAAAGTTGCATGAAAACAAAATAATCAGAAGACAACAGCATAATGCATAAAGGACAAGACTCTATAAATCCAACTGTAACAAGGAACAACGCTATCATCGTAGGAATATCTAACAAAGATGACCAAAAAAAATGTGGAAATCCACCCTGCCCGCTCACATGGGAAGCCCGGATGACCGATTGGTAGAGCGTTGGACTCTCAATGCTCGGGTCGTGAGTTCGAATCCCGGCTGGGGCCAAATATTTGTGCTGGCATTTTTATCGTTGCCCCGTCTTTGATATCTCCCGTACGTGGTGGAAAAGGACGTTAAACTCTCAAACATCCATCCATACATCTGCCCACTCACATAAAATATGCGTAGAAAGAAGAGTATATAAATAAGAGAGAGGCGGTACACACCGCTGTGTCAACGTACAGCGGTGCACTATACCTGCAGTTGAAAGATTGTGCCACTGAGAAAGTGTTCTCAACAGTTAACACGTATAGCATCACACAGGTATACATGCATGCAACAAAACCAATGCTGTCAACACAAATGCGCAATAGACGACTCCACTCCTGTCAATCAATTACGTGTATCTGCACATACGTTTACTTCCTGCGGTCATACTCGTGTAACCGGGTGTCAGGGGTCCGGTTCATGCAGGCAGGGAGACCAAACACAGAGGTCGCTATGACATGAGTTTTATTACATGGAAAACAGTACAAATGGCAGACAATTCGTAGACACGTGCAGTGACTCGCGGCAGGGCTGGCTGGCGACCGTCCAGTGAGGCGTAGCTCGCGGCTACTTTATGCGCCCAGCGCGGGCCGCAAAGACAGCACTGCCCCAAGTGCAGCGAAAAGCAGAGCGCGTGGGCCAGCCACAGCGAAATTTGTGTTTCTTAACACATAGAAAACGAGTCACAGTGGGCGTTATATAACAGCTAGAAACTTCAAACAAACTGCATCTAAAAGAGCGTAAAAAGTACTGTAGGATTATAAAAGTTTAACATCTCATCAAAACACAGGCAATTTTCTATCGCCGATTAAGGAGCGTAAAGATATGGACCACGCGTTTGAAAAGTGGTGAAAATCGCAAAACACACCCGTTGAACTACAACACAGCGCTAACAACAAAACATGAATCAAATGCACAAACTGTCATGAAACTACTGCAGTTTACAGAATTATCCTAAGTGAAGGGACTACGGAGATATTTGACACCAAACAGACATAAACAAACACAACTAATTGACACGCGCGCCATCGCGGATACGAAACACTGCGTGCGCGTGGCTAGTGGACAGTATACAGGGCCGGCCAGGGAACAAAGGCTGATGTACAGGGGTGGCCGGGGACGCGTAAGAACGGGTGGCGAGAGGGACAGTGGGGACTAAGGAGAACAAAAGGGGATACAGCAGCACAAACATTGTAAACAAAAATATCAGTAAATGGGGGCCGGGTATGACCCGGTCTCACTCGTATGAGTCTACGTGGACTCTAAAAACTATGTCCTTCAGTTGTCTGTAGAATATCAAATACTTTTGTTGGAATATATCGACTGTCTGCACACGAAAATATTTGTCTTGAGTAACAAAGTGAAGCGATGATTATCATTGCAAGTACTGGAAACTTATCCTTTTAACTCACACATGCATAAGAAAACAGATTACGATAGGTTATTAGATCAGATGGGGTTGAATGGGGTTCCACCTTCGTTGTACCATGCAAACACAGCGTAAGCCGTCTTTAAATAATAATAATAATATTGTATAGGCGCTTCGTGAATCGGCTCAAAGCGCCGCGAACCGAACACAACACGCACGCTCAGGTGAATCACACGCACACTGGACATAAACACATTACAATCACGTGGTGCGAAGGGTCAGCTCAGCTATTTAAATTTCGGAATTTAGAATTGCATTTATTTTTCAGATTTGGTGGGCTGAACATTTCCAAAGCAGAGGGGGAGGAAGCCGGAGTACCCGGAGAGAACCCCCGACGATCGGCCCGAATGAACGGTGCCACGTACGAGAAGGAAAAATGCTTTGCCCCGAGTGGGACTTGAACCACCGACCTCTCAAAATATACAAAATTTCACAGTGACAGTATCCAAGTGGCTCAACTGTCTGAATGCTGGACTCAAAATTAGTAGGTTGCGAATCTGCACACCGACAATAGCTACATTGGGACTCAATGGCAAAAAGAACACTTAGCGTTACTGCCGTTTGAACACTGGACAAACACGGATTTCTTCACTGTTTATCAGTCCGCCTGGATTAAGAAACCCATGAAAGTGTTGTACTGTCCGCTAAACGTTAATCCAATCCATTCACTGACCATGTCCAGCCGCACCTTCTGACCGGCGCTCAGGTGGACGATGGCGTGGAGAGATACCAGTTCGTTATCACCTACGAACGCCTCGGCCGTCTTTACATTATCCACGAGCAGGTGGACGTGGAGGTTTCGGATCCTGATGTTGGCGAGGAAGACGTAGGTTCCGGCAAATGGCGCCGTGAACACTCCGGTCTCGGTGTCGTAAGCTTCACCCACATTGCTGTGGATCTGGTCGAGTACAATGGTGCCATTCGCTTTCACTTGGAGACGCCTGTCTCTCCAAGCATGGAAGGATACGGTCGTCTCGGCTCTCTCTGAAACAGTGTGGTCATTTCTCGCTACAAGATAATGTTGGTGAGGCTTGCCAGGGTGCGGTGTGTGGCCGTTGAGACAACACACGCATGCAGACGAACCCAGCACGCACAATCACGCATTCACACCTTGCAAGAAACGAACACAACGAATGACATGCAGGTTACCAGACAGAAGTCAGTGTGACGGTCCAGTCCATCTAGCGGGTGGGTGGGTGAATGTTTGGGGGTTTAACGTCCTTTTCCACCGCATAGGGTGATATCAAAGACGGGGAAACGATGAAAAAGCCAGCACAAATATTTGGCCCCAGCCGGGATCGAACTCACGGCCCGAGCATTAGAAGTCCAACGCTCTACCATTCGACCATCCCGGCTCCCCCCAGTCCATCTAGGAATTTACTTCACACACACACACACACACACACACACACACACACACACACACACACACACACACACACACACACACACACAGAGGCTAATCCAGTGCAGCTATAATTCTATAGTATAATTCTGTAGTATAGTTGTCTAGTATAAGTCTATGTTTGGACAAAATATCAGCACCAGTCACAGTCACATGCACACACCAATACACAATGAAATCTAGAACCGTTCACTAATCATCACATAACACAGAGAGCATATTATTACGTATACAGCACAGGAGGCAGCTTCGTTTTACATATAATTATCACACAAGCAGCGCCATGCAAACACGGTGTAAGCCGTCTGTAGACTGCTCACAATAAGTGGGGGATACCACACACACACACACACACACACACACACACACACACACACACACACACACACACACACACACACACACACACACGTATGAACCGGCGCTTCAGGTGGTCAGTCTGCTGAGTGGAAAAATAAAATCAATGCAAAGTAGACTTCTTGTTCAAGTAATTTTACAGAAAAAGCAATGTCTGTTTACTTCATTAATTTCATGCATGTAGATATCAAATTTGGTTTTAATTGTTATCGTTCTTCTTGTAGTTTTTGCTTATATTTTGTTTTTGTGTGGCTGGTTACCCGAATGTATTGTTCTTGTTGTGTGTTTTCCTCTTGTTTTTGTTCAACTTTAACTTTCGATTTTTTTCAATGAAGGCTTTAATAAGCAACAGAATTAATATTAATGTTGTAATGATACATGTAAGAAACTTACCCAAACGTTTACCGTTGCTTCGGATATCTGTGTCCAGCCTCTCTGCTGTCTCCGTCAGCTCTCTCACCTGGATGTCCAATGTTTCCGTCAAGGTATCTACTCGCGAGTTTGTCCCGTCTACCACATACGTATGAACCGAATTAGACAATCAGTTCCGCTGAGTGAAAACTATAAAATCGGTGCAAAGTAGGCTTCTTGTTTCAGGTAAGTTTAAAACGATATTTGACAGGAAAAAACATACTTGCTTGCTTTGTTGATTTCATGCATGGCTTATACAAGTGACCGCCATTGCAGGTTCGACTGTATCAAATTTGGTGATTTTTCAACCGTAGTTTGAATACAGAAAGGATGCATTCATGCAGACTATCAAACTCATATCTTGCTTTATTGCTCAGCAATTTAAAATAATAAAATTAAAAAATTAAAAACCAAGTTTTGATAATCAAAGGAAATATTATTGTCGTATGATGTATGTAAGGAACTTACTCAAACGTTTACCGTTGCTTCGGATATCTGTGTCCAGCCTCTCTGCTGTCTCCGTCAGCTCTCTCACCTGGATGTCCAATGTTTCCGTCAAGGTATCTACTCGCGAGTTTGTCCTGTCTAGCACACACGTATGAACCGCATTCGACAGTCAAAATCAGCACAAATCAGACTTTAGAAAGGCTTGGTCTCTTTTAAAGGGACTAGTGCTATCATTACTAAGCTTTACCTAGGGAGAATTCTGTTTTGGAAGATTTGTGCTTGTGACTGCACTTGTGCGTTTGTAGTAGTCTTAAAGATTAGTAGAGCTCCGATAGCAACACACTGACGTTTGATGGCCGTGAAAACGAGGGAACCTCAGCCGTCCAAAAACGACGTCATGTCCTGTCATGTTTCCATTGTCGGCTGCTCGGTGACACAATCAGGGGAGACAATCACATAAGAAACGTGCAGTCGGCGGCTCGGTGAAAGGGGACTGCACTCTGGACTGTCCGTCCAATAATGCCACCGGTTACTGCGTTTTGGCTTCAGTCAGCTGAACGCAAGCCTGTCTTTGCATGTTTTTGTGTATGTGTCTTAGTGGTGTGGTGGTAGACACTATCATTGTCACTAAACACAGGGGGAGCCGGGGTGGTCGAATGGTAGAGCATTGGACTTCTAATGCTCGGGTCGTGAGTTCGATCCCGGCTGGGGCCAAATATTTGTGCTGGCTTTTTCATCGTTGCCCCGTCTTTGATATCACCCTAAGTGGTGGAAAAGGACGTTAAACCCCCGAACACCCACCCACTAAACACAGTAATTATTATTATTATCAAAACAACCAGCCCAGAACGACCCATGAGCCTAAAAATGGCAGCATTAGTATCTTTAGTTAGTTCGTTAGTTGGTTCGTTAGTTAGTTCGTAAGTTAGTTAGTTCGTTAGTTAGTTCGATAGTTCGTTAGTTCCTTAGTTAGTTCGGTATTTCGTTCCTTAGTTTGTTAGTTAGTTCGTTCGTTAGTTCGTCTCGTTAGTTCGTTCGTTCGTTAGTTCGTTAATTCGTTAGTTCGTTCGTTAGTTAGTTCGTTAGTTAGAGCTTCACGCCATTAGTATCTTTAAAAATACAGAAAATAAAAAATCATGAAAAGTACCCCCGGATTGCCGTAACGTTGTATGTAAGATACTTACCTATGCGTTCAGCTTGGCTCTGGATATTTGTGTCCAGCCTCTCTCCCTTTTCGGCAAGCGCTTTCAGCTTGCTGTCCAGCGTTCCAGCCAAGCTGTCTATCCGCGAGTTAGTCCTATCTAGCTGTTGCTTCAGCCTCGCCACTTCTTTATTCAGTATGTGAACCTGTTCTCTGAGTTCCAAGTGAGCGATGCTGATAGCCGCAAGGATTGCAAAAACCAGACCCAACAGCGAAAAACACCACAATGACATTGTTAGGGGCTTCCCTGAAAAAAAAAGAAAAAAAAAAAAGAGGCAAAAGCCTCCATGGCTCCCTTGTGACACAGGTCAAGGTCATTCACAAGAGTATGTTTGTAAAGCTCTTATCACTATCCATTGTCATGCCAAGTAAAGTGTCTCTGGCGCTCTGAGTTCATGGCAGTATTACAATTTACTAGAGCTGTGAACCGGTTCAAAAACTCCAAACCGGTTTTTTAACTTCAAACCGGTTTTTTAAACCGGTGGTTTTTTCCGGTTCAGTCATCACCAAAAGGTGTTTGAGGTCTGCAAAATATTGGCGTTTTATGCGATGTTCTATGTTCATATATATATGTGCGACCACGTGACTGAAAATTCTCGGAAACCGAAAGTAGCGCACAATTCTAGGAAATCGTTTCGAAACGCGTGGCTTTCCTTTCAGTTTCTGTGTTCTTCAGTAATTGCGTCATAACAACTTATCAAATATCAATCATATCTCGCTGCAGCCCCACCCTGGAAGACTAAATTTGACAGAGTGCAAAATTACAGAGTTGACCCTTTCTTAGTTTCTTAGTCCCTTTCACACCCATAACCCAAGCAGCAGTTTCACATCAATGCGGAAAAAATGTCAACAACATTACCCCCCCCCCCACTCCTCCTCCTCCCCCAACCCCAGCTTAGGTTACAGAGTAGGATACAGACGAGACTACAAGATCTGCAGATACGTTACAAGAATTCCAGCGGCCGCCAAGAAGAAATTAGAAGAAAAAAGATGACTTAAGTAACTTTAGTACGTGTACTATGACCAAAACACCGGTTCGCGGCAACTCGAACCGGTTCGGCGAACCGGTTCAAATGGGAACCGGTTATAACCGGTAAACCGGTTAACCGCGGCAGCTCTACAATTTACCCCGAAACAGTTTGTTTGGCCGTGACCTTTGGTCAAGGTCATTTAAATGAGATCTCATCAATGTCTATCATTATGCCAAATTTGATGCCTCTAGTATTTGTAGTTCGTCCGAAAACAGTAACGTTAAAATTCACAACAGACAGCTTTAATGACCTTGACCTTCAGTCAAGGTCATTCAGAAAGGTAGGTCTCATTGCTGTCTATCATCATACCTCGTTTGGTGCGTCTACTGTTTGTTGTTTCGGAGAAAATGCCAAGTTTAAAGTTTCCCAACACACAGACAGACAGACAGACAGACAGACGACGGAGGGTTAATACACAGACTCCCATTGTTATACACCGTACAAGGGAGCCAAAAAGTTATGTGCGTCAGTTTGGCATGGAAATGGACTAATTCCATCTTCGCTAAGCCAACTTCTGTTTGGAACAGTTTCACTCGTGCGTGCGCCTGTACGCCCGAAATACTCCCATCTTGATGATTAGTACAGCTCTTAATGCGATACGATGCGACCGGTCGAACATTCAAATTCTACGACTGTTGTTACGTACACTACTGGAGAGCTCAGTGTGGTCGTCGAGTCATGGAGTACGCCTCTGTTGCCTCAGTGTTAACATTAATAATAATTTTTACAGCGCCAGTCTCCGAAGCCGGGGATATAGGCGCTTTACAAGTATGTATAAGAGGTGATAAATAAATACACGTGTACTGGATAAATAATCAAATAAATACAAATGAAAAGTGTACATACATACATACATACATACATACATACATACATACATACATGCAGTCAGACATACAGTCAGGCATACAAACGGGGAACCAGGGTGGCCGAATGGTAGAGCGTTGGACTTCTCATGCTCGGGTGGTGAGTTCGTATCCCGGTTGGGGCCAAGTATTTGTGCTGGCTTTTTCATCGTTGCCCCGTCTTTGATATCACCCGCATAATTATGGTGGAAAAGGACGTGAAACTCCCACCCCCCCCCACCCCCCACCCCCGACATACATACAAGCACTGGCGCCTACATACATACCAACATCCAATACACACCTACATACATACACACTGCAAAAAACAAACAAACAAACAAAAATTGTCGTCACTGTCTATGTGTCTACGTGGTGTGATGATAGATACCCACAAAACAGGTCAGAACGATATGTGGGCAAAAAATGGTAGCCAGAGCCCCAATAAGAACTGTGCAAAATTTCAGCCTCATTGAAGGTTTCAGTTCTAAGCTACAGGGGAAAGTGCTCGACACTTGTAGTGGTGCACCAAAAAACCGAAAACCGGTTTAAACCGGTTTGAATTTTCGGCGGTTCGGTAAACCGATTTGTTTAGTGAACCGCGGTTCCCTCGGCAACTCTCGGGCCTTTCCGGAAACTGCCGAACACGAGGAAAGGGGTATAACTCGAGTATTTCAACAATCACAACATGGCAGAACGTCTGATCGATAATCCAAAGGCGAAGTCCCTCGCGACTCGCGGATGGCTTGTTTAGGAAGTGCGATAAATGAAGCCCCTTGCCCTAAGGAAGCCTACGTAGGAGACGGAAATGAGAGCAACAGTGTTTAAGTCGAAATCGCTGACGCGGGCAGTTCCCTTTCAGGTACAGTATCCAATTTCATCTGACGTTAACATTCTCAATTTTCCACCTGCAATCGCCGTTCTTTGATCAAGTTAACTGGGAAACACTGCTGTTTTTGAAAACATAACATGGCAAAATGTCCATGTACGACGTAAGCCTCTTTGTGCCAGATGACAATACCCCAGACCAAGTAATACTACCATGCGGTACACGGTTACACGAAACCGCGGTTCGTGAACCGGTTTGACATCCGAACCGGTTTGACATCCGAACCGGTTTACAGCACTACTCGACAGCTGAACCACAGTAAAGATTCGAATGCTCCCTACCACTACCAGCACTGACTTCAATGTATACGCCTCCAACAACGAAGGCACACGCATCTCTGTCCTATCGGCTTACACTCGCTAACACGCCAGAGTTGAGGTACACGCAACTCGGTTATCGAACCCCTGTTGTCAAAGAATACAATGCACGGCCTCAAAATGCCTATATTATATTCCCTAACAGCCATCATAGTCACCGCTAAAAGTGCTTCAATCTAGAAACAAAAGTTACATTACACAGACCATTCAAGAGCACGTACCTGACAGGAGTTTTAAGAATTTTGTCTCCTTTCTGCTCAGGCCTCACTGGAGTAATGCTAGTCTACTTTCTGTTTAGGCCAGAGAGCCACATCACCTGTATCCACCGCCACGTTTGCACTCGGGCGCGCAAAAAGTCCCAGCTTCACTGGCAGCTTGCTTCCTGCTGCAACCCCCCTGGCATGCACCTTGCCCTACCAAATACAGTTTAATAATCACGAAAATAACGCTTTATATCGTGACAACGAAAATCACTGCAAACTAGCACACGAGGGCCACGTCCTTCAAAGCAAAAGGAAACTTGACCCCCAACGCTCAGTTTGTGTCCTTACTCCTGTTCGACTGCCTGATTCAGGCGGCGAACCGTGCAGAAACAAGCTTATCCAAATGTTGTCAGTAGATAGCCTCAAACTACCACCCTGGGCCCGCATGTGAAACTCGAGGGTTAAATTTAACCCTCGGCTACGGACCTAACCCAGACTAGCTACTTCGAGGCTAGTGGGAGCGATTTAGCGCAATGTAGAAGTCGAAGTGAGAGCGTGGAGTGGCTAAATCGGCAATCTATTTTAAGCTTGGGGAAATCCCTTTGATGCGCGTGCTGGGTTTTGTTTTCGTTCGATAACTTTCTTGCTATGTGCGGTCTTTTCGAAGAAAGAATGGCGACATATTGCCGACGTCATATTTGATTGGCGTAATGCTGACGTTTCCCGGGATGTCTCGTTCAGTGGCGTCTTTGATACTGTCAGTGATCGGAAGGATCTGCTGGCAGTGAACTTTTTAAATATTTACTCATTGTCACCAAAGATGTCAAATCGGTTCAGAGCACACTTAAAAGTTTTTGACTTGTTGTGCTCGGCCTTGTGAAAATTGTGAGAGTGCATATTTATATTTGTTAAAAATGAATAAAACTGTTTTAATCAAATCGGTTCAGACGGTCACGGAAGATGCGGTGAGCGTAATAACTGCCTTTACTACCGACAATCGACCGCAATTGCCGCCATCCTTGCTTCTCGGTAACCCGGGGTTAGCAGACTAGTCAGCCCGAAAATGTCCCAGTAGTTTGATCCCCGACTTTGGCTCGACGACGGAGCTAACCCCGGACTCGTACATGAGAAAATTTAACCCTAGAGCTAAATTAGATCAAGGTTAGACTTTAGCCCGGAGGTAAAATATCTATCCTCGAGTTTTACACGCGGGCCCTGAACACTCCACATGAAGACCAGCACTTAGCTGTCAAACACTTCGCTTGTAGTCCCCTGAGCTATTTTGTTGGGGTTTGTTTGTTTGTTTGTTTGTTTGTGGGGGGGAGAGGTTGTTGTTGTTTTGGTTTTGTTGGGGGGGGGGGGTTGTTGTTTTTGGTTTTGGTTATGTTGTTGTCTGTTTCCTTACTATTTTCGGACGTAAAGCACTCATAGTTAACTCACTGAAAGTTTGTACTGGCGAGTGGTGTAAAATTAATAATTACGATGCCTGTTGTTTGTCTGTTGTCAGTGTGTAATTTTATTATTATACAAGTTTTATAGACGGCTTATGCTGTGTTCACATCTGGAAATATTACTAGTGATATAGGTAAAGCTTATAAGAAGGCTTATGTCGTGTTCACACCTGGAAATATTACTGTGGTATCGGTAAAACGAAGCTGACCGTGGCGTTTAGCTGGTCTGCTCCACGCATAACATACTGATTTGTGTGAATGGCTTTGGGTTTGTCAGCGTGTATTGGTGTGTGCATGTGATTTTTAGGTTCTGGGGCCGAGGTCACGACGCGAACGCAAATTTCTTTGCGCAAATAGGTTGCGGATCGTAAGTTCGTATGTGGCTACGTGAAAACTATCTCTTCCGCTAGTTGGCCGGTCACGACGCGCACTTACTGGAAACGGTGTCACGTACGGGTTATTTTTAGATAGGTGTGGGACCCCCGGGATTCCCACGGAAAACACCATCACGTGACCTGCACAAATTCTCCTTGCAGCGTGAAGAGTGAAAGAGAAGAGGGGGTGTGTTCACTACGCGTTCACTACAGAGTTTTTGATCGAGTCATGTTTATCTGCCGTAGCGTCAGGTTAAATGCGTGGCATGTATGTGGAGAGTGTGATCAGGAGAGCATGCACGTCGCATATAGACCGCTCCCTAGCAGTCTCTATCTCAACATTGGACGGACTACAACCAGTAGAAGCATTTACTGCACGTACAAACCGTATGTAGCAGGCTCACTGGCAAGACACTGAAAACCAACGGAATGAACCTCAATCAAAGAACAACGAAAGAGGAGAGGATAACAACAACATCAACAAAACTCTCCACATACATGCCACGCATTTAACCTGACGCCGGTGCTACGGCAGATAAACATGACCAGCGGCAAAACTCTGAATTCGGAACCCGCACATTTCGGGTCCACAACACAATGAATAAGACCTGCATTGACAGGCACTGATACGATCAAAACGGTGGTGGCTGATCAGTGAGGACTGACCGAGTGCGTTCAGCACTGAACTAGTCCGAAACACACACAACAAATGTTAACCCACAAAAAAGGAAACAAATAAACCCACGATGTGTGTACGGCTGGCCACACAGGCCTTTGCATTGCAGGGTGCGTAGTGAACTGAACGCGCCCCCTCTACACTCAAGTCGTCCTCCAGAAGATCGCACAATTCCTGCAGGTCTCTCCTCCTAAATCTAAACCTTTGAAGCATGTCCACATCGTCGTACAAGTCAAAAGGGTTAGTACGATTGCGGAACACCCTTTCCCGTCGCAATGCTCTTCTCATTTGCAGTTCAGGTAAATCAAGCGGGCCGCCATTTTTCAGATTTACGCAAAGGCTACGGCACCTTTCCGACACCCTCCTAGGTGGTGTACAATACGCAAGGGTTTCCGAGCGGCCGTAACTCTGCGCAAACGTCATGACCACCCAATTTTATCACAAATCGTAAGTTACGGACCCTCGCGTGCGTAAATCGGTGGCGGAAAAGTTACGAACGCGTCGTGACCGCGGCCCCTGGTTCTTTTTTTTTAATGTTGTTGTTGTTGTTGCTGTTTCTGTTGTTGTTGTGGATGATGATGATGTTGTTGATGTTGATGTTGTTTGGTTAGTTAATTGGTTTTGTGTATTGTTTGTTTGTTTGTTTCTTTGTTTGTTTGTTTGGGGTGGGGTTGTTGTTATTGCTGTTGTTGCTGTTGCTTTTGTTGTTGTTGTTGTTGTTGTTTAGTTAATCGGTTTTGTTTGTTTGTTTGTTTATTTGTTTGTTTTGGGTGGGGTTGCTGTTGTTTGTTTGTTTGTTTGGGGTGGGGTTGTTGTTATTGCTGTTGTTGCTGTTGCTTTTGTTGTTGTTGTTGTTTAGTTAATTGGTTTTGTTTATTTGTTTGTTTTGGGTGGGTGTAGTTGTTGTTGTTGGTGATGGTGGTGGTGGTGCTGCTGCTGCTGTTTCTTGCCTACACTATATTTCGGAAATTGAATGTTTTCTGTTTATCTTATTCAAGTTAAGTGTCTATAGACAGTGCTGTGCTCACAATTAATTTCATGGATACGTAAACCTACCCTTTACAAAGACAACTTAATCTTAGTCATGGACCTAGGCTTTTTATATCGCGCACAATTATTTAAACAGTATATTAAACTTGCTTTTTTAATGTTTGAATGACATATTAATGAACGCATGAGTCCTTAGGCAATGTTTTACGTCCTAAATCTACATTCAGAACGAACAGTTTAAAAGGTGCATTTAATTTAATTCTCTTTAGAGCTGTATTTGACCTCATGTTGAGCTTATGTTTGAGACAATTATCAAGCTAATGAGTCATAGGGGTTAACCAAGTGACTCTAAGGTGTACGAGGAGTACGGAATATACGAAGAACGAGCTTTGAGGATCCGTCCACTGAGTGCGAGGCAGATCGCGCATGCGCGAGGGCGTGTGAGGAAATGAAACGAAGAGCTAACACATCTAAAATGATGATGATCCAAAGACATTTGTTTGGTGCCTCTGCTGTTTGTTGTTTCCAAGAAAATGCTAACGTTAAAGTCTCCGCAAAACATGTTGAATGGCCTTGACCTTGAATCAAGGAAATTGAATACAAGAACGGCAGTACAGGTTTTGTCAATGTCTATCGTAATGCTTTTTTTTGATGCCTCTGGTGCCCCTACACTATGAGAAAATGCCAATGTAAAATGTTCAAACAGACAGTTTTAGTGACCTTGACCTTGGGTCAAGGTCAATCTTTATGGTATGTTTTGAAACGTCTTACGGCTGTCTATCAGCGTGCCAAGTTTGGTGACTCTGCTGTTCATTGTTTTTGAGAAAATGCCAATGTTAAGGTTTTGGAAGGTTTTCCGCAAAACAGCTTGCATGGCCTTGACCTTGACTCAAAGTCACTGAATACAGGTAAAGGTAAAGGTATTGCGATTGTACATCATCCTGCAAAGTTTGATGTCTCTGGCTTTTCTAGATTTTGAGAAAATGCCAATGTAAAATTTCCAAACAGACAGCTTTAGTGACCTTGACCTTGGGTCAAGGTCAATCATTATGGTATGTTTTGAAAGGTCTTATGGCTGTCTATCAGCAAGCCAATTATGGTGTCTCTGCTGTTTGTAGATTTTGAGAAAAGGCCAATGTTAAGGTTTACTGCGGACCCACCCACAGACAGACAGACACACACACACACACACACACACACACACACACACACACACAGACGACGGAGGGTTATTATTACATAGACTCACTTTGTTACACAAGTGAGCCAAAAAAATGAGTACTTATGGTAAAATGATGACATTTTGTAAGTGGAAGTCATGATATTAAATGGCATAAGGCATACAGTCCCTCGTGGCCGATTTCAGTTATTTTTATATTACCGTACTTTCCATTAAAAAAAAATCACAAGTTTTCCGTACATTCTCATGGACCTTTATTCAATCATCTAAAGTCGAATTTGTAGGCGTACGGTTGTCAAAGTGACTGAGTACAACGCTGCACAAAAGAAGAGCACATGATACGCAAACGTGCACGCCATTCTTGCAAATCACGCGCCTGTACCTCGCGCGCACTCGAGGTCAGGAGTGCGGGAACTGCTCCTTATTTCCCACATGCGCCTACAACTTTCTGCAGTTAGCGACAGTCTGCAGTTAGCGACAGTCTGCAGTTAGCGACGTCACACACCTCCTGCGAGGGTCTAACTTTCCTCGGCTAGGGGCTAAGTCGCCTTGACCTATAAAACGCCTAGCTGCTCTCCCGCTACGTAGGGGCTTGTTTTCCTCGCTCTATAAAACGCGCCACTGTTGTCATTCAAGTGGACCAGTACAGCCCAAGGTGATACGCAAGGTGAGCGAGATCTGTAATAATCATGACCGAAGTCTCAATGCGTTTATCAGGGGTAGAGTAACGCTTGGAAAGTCTTCATCGGATGCGTTTAATCCTCGCATCAGAATCAGTCACTTGCGGCACGATATAGAACCGCACTGTGGTATCTCTCGTTGGCGTATATGTTGTTCTACGTACGAAGAAGCCTACCGTGCACTGAGCAGACGACATAATTGGGTTGCGGACTGAAGACCAGCTATAGACAGCGCTGGCGACTTGGTCATATTGATGTGTCGTACACGTAGGGAAGCGTTAAGCCAAAGAAATCATCTATATAATAAGCGGCTAGCGTCTGTGTGTGTGTGTGTGTGTGTGTCTGTGTCTGTGTCTGTGTGTGTCTGTGTGTCAGGGGTTGGCGTCCAAACGAGTCAGCCGATTGCCACCAAATTTGCCATGAGCCTAGAGGGACACTTGGGGGGAGAACATAGGATAAAGAAACAAAATAAAGTCTATCAAGTTTGGTGAAATTAATTCTGAATTTAGTTTTGCCACAAATAGTGTTTGAAATATAATAAGCGGCTAGAGTCTGTGTGTGTGTGTGTGTGTGTGTGTGTGTGTGTGTGTGTGTGTGTGTGTGTGTGTGTGTGTGTGTGTCAGGGGTTGGCGTCCAAACGAGTCAGCCGATTGCCACCAAATTTGCCATGAGCCTAGACAAGTAACAAGTAAACTGGTGTACTCTGCTAGTATTATATATTTCTCTACTATTAGAAGCCGTAAGGTCACGACAGTGGTCGCATTGGCCAAACGGAACATCTGGAAACAACGTTGGAGCTTTGTAAGCGACAGTTTTTTCGCTCAAAACTGTTTACGAACATAGAGACTTACGATGTGTTTTGCATGAATTTTGAGTGTGTATAATTGTATCGGGTGTGAAAGGTTGTAGAAACGGGAGGGTGTGTGTGTGTGTGTGTCTGTGTCTGTGTGTGTCTGTGTCTGTGTCTGTGTCTGTGTTAAGCTCATGACATACGGGGGAACAAATATGGAAAAACAGCTCAATACACGCTCTGGAAAAACTGGGACAAAGGCATGTTGTACCCACATGCCACACGAGAAAGATGGAAAAAAACCGCCATGTTAAGAGTGGTTCAAGTCGGATCAGATGGAAACAGAACTGGGCATTAATTTTGCAGGAATCCGCGGCGGACCGCCTGCTGGCAAGATGTCTGTCAGTTGTTCAGAAACTGATGCTCAACGCGCTTGCGGTTGGAAATGAAGCCAATTGTAACTTCCAGCAGCTCTACACTGTTCCAGTAAGTAACATTATAAGCCTTTTGTCACAGTTCTTTTTTTCCCGCAAAAACATGCATTGATTACTGTTGGGCCGGTGTTCGATACTTCTCTTGACCTCTCTCTCTCTCTCTCTCTCTCTCTCTCTCACGGCGTTAGACTGTCTACCACTTGATAAACATCTGGCCTTTAATAAATGCATCATGATGCACAAAATTATCAATGGCAAAGCGCCCAACTACTTGTCTAAACTGTTTAGACCTTTCGACAGCGGGTACAGCACTTCGAGGAACAGTCTCTTCGTTACACGCCCCAGGCTAGACTTGTTCAAATCAAGTCTCTCTTACTCAGGAGCACAGTTATGGAATAATCTCCCATCTCATATTCAGTCTACTTACTCCTCTCATATCTTTAAAGCTAAAGTTTATCATTATTTTTCTACGAACTAAGTGTTAACTACTTCTCTATTAGTTTTCCTACAGCTTTTCCGTGCGTTTATTCTGTAGTCCCATTTCATATGTTAACGTTTTACTGCGTAATGTATTACTCTTGCGCTGTATAGTGTAGCTATGTGCTGTATGTGTGATACTGTGGGTAATCACATGTATGTCTTATGCTATATATGGAATGTTAGGTATGCCCTCTGTGTGTGTGTGTGTGTGTGTGTGTGTGTGTGTGTGTGTGTGTGTGTGTGTGTGTGTGTGTGTGTGTGTGTGCGTGCGTGCGTGTGTCAAGGACAGACAGTTAGAGAGACCTGTGCGTCTATGTTCTCATCCTTGGAAAATAAAGTTTTAGTCAGTCAGTCAGTCAGTCTCTCGGGGAGCCGGGGTGGCCGAATGGTAGAGCGTTGGACTTCTAATGCTCGGGTCGTGAGTTCGTATCCCGGCTGGGGCCAAATATTTGTGCTGGCTTTTTCATCGTTGCCCCGTCTTTGATATCACCCGTATGTGGTGGAAAAGGACGTTAAACCCCCAAACACCCACCCACCCTCTCTCTCTCTCTCTCTCTCTGGCCGTCGAAGCGGACGGACGTATCATGCCGGGTCTCCGGTGTGCAACCAACCGTGACATATAATGATTTTGTATTGATGTGTATAAATGTGTGCATGTGAATGTTGTGTGTATGCGTGAGCAAAAAGCGCATTGAGTGCTTTTCTGAGCAGAACTCTGCGCTCTACAAGTGTATTATTATTATTATTATTATTATCATTATATATCGCGAACAATAACTCTTGTTTCTCGTGTACGAGAGTTGCACCACTGTGTAAAGTCTGATGCTATGAGTATGCTGATGTACGTGCAAACTGCTTGTGTCGCGGAATTGTGCAATTTATGGTGTATTATTCATATTTCAAATGCTCCTCAAGGTCGTAATGACCTCGTTACTGCTGCAAGTGTTGATTGACAGTTTATTCTTTGACGCATGTTTCCTTCCCTCTGTTGTGAACCCTCACTAACAAAGAGACATGCAGCCACTGCTCTGCCCGTAACTGGCGCCAGCTGTATCCGAGTCGGGGAGCCGGCGTGGCCGAATGGTAGAGCGTTGGACTTCTAGTGCTCGGGTCGTGAGTTCGTACCCCGGCTGGGGCCAAGTATTTGTGCTGGCTTTTTCATCGTTGCCCGCGTCTTTGATGTCACCCGCATGTGGTGGAAAAGGACGTTAAACCCCCAACCACCCACCCCGCACTGACTTGTCCATCAGAATCTGGCTTCACGTGACTTCCCTGTCAATGTCTGCACAGAACCTGCAGATCCTAGGAGCGTCTCTGTCCCTGATCTCACTGACGGGTGCCGTACCCGGACCTACAGCCGCGCTACTCTTGCCTCTTGTCGGGTGGTTTACTGACAGAGGATCGAACCCGAACCGCCGCAAGATGATTACTGTGATGCTGTCCATGGTGCTGCGCCTGGCTGGTGTGTCCTGTGTCGTTCTGGGCAACGTCCTTCACCTTCAGTCTTATTCTGACTTAATTCCAGTCTCGAAGGTTTGTTTTGTAACGCGAGAACCCACAGGTACTCGTAGCTTGTCAAGATTAAAAAAAAAATATATCGTATTTTTGAAGTGTCATGTGACTATCGCAAACCATACTTCTCTACTCTAATGCCTGCTCTGATGTTCTGTTCTATTCTGTTCTGTGTTTGATTTTTGTTTGCTTTTATTTCCCCGGATTATTGTTGGGTTTTTTTTTTTCTTTTTTTTTTTTTTTGGGGGGGGGGGGGTTGTGTGTGTTATTATTGTTGGCGGTGGTGGTTTTGTTTGTTTGTTTGTTGTTTGTTTGTTTGTTTTGGTTTGGTTTTGGTTTGTTTTGAGCTTGCACATTTACGCCTTGTTTTGTTTACTTCTTTTTTTTAGGGGGGGGGGGTGTTTTTTGTTGTTGTTGTTGTTTGTTTACATTTTTGCTTTTGTTGTCTGTTCAACTTCTCCAGATTAACGGGTTTGTTTTTTTTGTAATCTTAGAATGCCTCTGACCTTTTGGAACAAGGTGACAACGTTACAACATGGTCGATGATAAACCTGTCGATAAATCAGGATATACTTCAGCCAGCCAGCAACATCACTGACGACATCCACGAGGGACCGCCGCTCAAAGCAGGCCTTGGGGTCCTCGGTTTCATCCTTCTCAACCTGGGCTTTGACTTCACAAACGCCTTCGTCAAGTCCTGGGTTCTGACGTGCAGTCCTCGCACGGAGCAAACGTTTGTCTTGATGCTCGGGACGGCCGTCGGGTCGGCAGGAGGTCTGTGCACGTCCAGTCTGGCTGTGGTCGATCTCCACGTCGAGTTCTTCGGGTTGGAAGGGTGAGAAGTCTCCGCTTTCTGCACTGGTAGCCCGTGTCCTCTAGGTTTCAATATAAGCAATATAAGATTTCATCCCTTACGTGCAGATGTGTTACCTCCTCCTGTCCTCCATATCTGCATGTATATATGATCTGTTTCATTTGCTTCAGCTTTACACTCCCTCTAGGCCGGTGCTTGCGCGGCGTAAAGCCCTAAATAACTAACTAACTAACTAACCCTCTAGGCCGAATGGTAGAGCGTTGGACCTCTAATGCTTGGGTCGTGGGTTCGTATCTCGGCTGGGGCCAAATGTTTTTGCTGGCTTTTTTCATCGTTGCTCCGTCTTTGATATCACCCGTATGTGGTGGAAAAGGACGTTAAACCCCCCAAACACCCACCCACCTAACACTCCCTCTAGGCAGCTTCGTTCTGCCGCTGACACTCGAAAACTCTGCGTCCCCCATGTCCGAACAAAGACCTTTGGTCAGAATTAGTTTTACATACCAGGGTCCGACTCCCAGCATCAGTCAGATATGCAGACACATAACCATCCTTCAAGCAAAATGTGAAAACCCACCTTTTCACTGCCCTCAACCAATAGCTGTTTGCCACATCGTCATCTTGCTCTGTGTGTGTGTGTGTGTGTGTGTGTGTGTGTGTGTGTGTGTGTGCTCGAATATACAGTCTTCATATCATTCATTTCCTGTGTGCGTATTGCAGGATGGGTCTAACGATTCAGGTGATCATCCAGGCGCTGATCGTTCTCTCCCTTGTTCTGGCCGGAAGTGCACTTACAATCGTGGTGGGTTTTCACCAGCTGCAATCTCAGACCAGCATTCTTCGGGAAGGCAACAGTGACGAAGGAGAAGTCCAGCCGAAGGACGCTGATCACTCGGAAACAAGCGATCCTGATGAAAGCGAAACACCTTTGCTGTTAAGTCATGACAGCTTGGAGCTGCCTGCTGAGGAGAGGTATCACCAAGGAGTGCACAAGATGTACAGGTTTGGCCAGAACCAGACACTAGGCTCTGTGGATTGTGAAACTTCTTCAGTGACCACCGTAGATTGCAGCTCTTTTTCCTCCACCCCTGGCTCTCCTGCGGAGGAATGCAGAATGCCTTTGTTTCGTAACTGTGCGAGCTTTGACCGTCGAGCGGACACTGTACAACTCTCTAGAGCGCCTTCGGGTAATGGGACTGGCTCTGAACAGAAAACAGACCGAGTAAAAGATTCATGTACTAGTGTACCTCGAGGGAGTCACGACTCCCGTGTCTCCGGTGCTGGTCAGAAGAATTTCAAACGGAAAGTGTTCTTCATTTGCGCGAGCCTGTACTTCTCAGCTGGACTGCTCAACATGTACACCATGATGTCGACGGACTACGTGGGTAAGACGATTTACGGCGGGGACCCTGACGCGGAGCGTGGTAGCGACAGCCTGAGGGACTATCAGACGGGTGTCAGGTTCGGATCCCTTGGCTTCGTTGTCTACTACGTCAGCTATCTCCTGGCCAGCGTCTGCCACAAACGCGTTCATGAGCTTCTGGGTAAGTTTGTCTTTGCTTTGATTGAATTTGGAGCGTGAAGGCGCACTCACGAGCGAAACTGTTCCAAACACATAAGTTGGCCTAGCAAAGATGGATTTAGTCCGTTCAAATATTCACTAAATATCCAGTAATTCTATGTTCACAAAATGAATGGTTCTGAGGTGTTTTGGTCATCGCACCACTTAGACACCTGCATTATCGCAGAATCTCACAGATTGGCGGTGAGCCAACAGAACGCTTCACGCCGCGACGCGAATAATATATATGTAGACGGGTATTGTGTGTTGCACGAGAAGACTAGCCACTGAGCTGTGAAATCATCATTAGCTTGCTTTACGTCCTATGGCTTTTGGCCGTTAAGGACAAGTTGTTCCTGGCGTGTGTCTTTGGCTGCATGGCTGGGCGAGTGTCTTTGGGGTGTGTGAGGGCTGTTTTGCTTAGCTTTGGGCAACGTCAGAGGATCTCTGCTTGGCTTTCAGATGCCTGGTCTGGGTTTGTTTTTCAGTGCCTCAGTCTGTTCTGTCATCCGTACTTTTGCCTTTAGAGCTGTGAAATCAGGCCGCCTTGGCTTTTATAAGGGTTTCAGGGACGCAGAAAACTCTGTAACTGTGACAGAGTTGATTGTGTAATTTGCGCAGTCGGATTTTTTCAAACACATTGTCTGTGGCGTTTGGCTGAGATTACAGACCTGTGACATGCACAAATATGACAATGTGTAACAGGCTATAAACAAGAATACACACTGGTGGAACTGTCCACGAGTGCCTGCATGGCCACGCTTGCACTGACAACCCGGATAGAGGTGTATTTCGTGCTGTGTGTCCTCGCCGGGTTTCAGCGTGCAAGCTACTTTGTCGTTCCTTACGCAGCTACCAACGATCTCCTTCAAGCGCAGGTACAGTCGCTCTTTAGACCACACATCTGAAGACCTTTCTCTACCGTCAAGCTTTTCTGTTGATTCTGTTTGTGTGTACCGTGAGTCGTTTGATGTCGCCGCACCTGCCAAACTGGATGTGTGTGTGTGTGTGTGTGTGTGTGTGTGTGTGTGTGTGTGTGTGTGTGTGTGTGTGTGTGCAAGATTTGATGAAAAGATACTGTGGACAATACGGCTGGCAGAAGTTACGTAGTTATAAAATCTATCGGCACCTGTTGTTTTTTTTCTGATTTTAAATTTACTCCATTTTCAGTGTAATAATTACACTGGATAAGTACGTAGACAGTCTCGCGAGAAACAAAACACTCAAATACCACTATAGTAGTTATCTCCTCGTGTTGCTTTTGCTGTGCTCTTGTATTCCTATTTTCGTGATCAATAATTCATTGACTGATTAATATTAATACTACAATCCCTGTGGGCATTTCTGGGGCCCGTCTGGCGACACAGTCAGATACATTGTACTATGATAAAATGCTAGTTTTGAACGATTCTGGGGCACCTGGCGTGCGTGTGGATGTATTCAAGGGCACGTTTTGCGAAAGGGTGGGTGTTTAGGAGTTTAACGCCCTTGTCCACAACGTATGGGTGATATCAAAGACGGGGCAACGAGAAAAAGGCCAACACAAATATCTGGCCCCAACCGGGATTCGAACTCGGGACCCGAGCATTGAAAGTCCAACGCTTTAGCTTAGGGATAAGTTCTCGAAATTCTCGACAGACTATTTTAAGCACACAAGCGCACTCTCCAGCGAAACTGTTTCAGAACAGAAGATCTGTAAATAAAACATAGTAATGGTAACAATAGCGCCTTTAACGATAGATTTTCGAGAAGGGTGGGTGGGTGTTTAGGAATTTAACGTCCTTTTCCACCACGTAAGGGTGATGTCAAAGAAAGGGCAACGGGAAAAAGGCCAGCACAAATATTTGGCCCAAGCTTTTTGTGCCCAATGAACGAACAGCGTGTAGTACTGGATCTGTCCGTTCGTTCGTCTCCAAGCCTACTTGAAGGGAGGCAACTATATGCCGCTTTAACAGGAGGACAGAAGGGTGGGGGTGGGTGTTCGGAAGTTTAACGTCCTTTTCCACCACGTAAGGGTGATGTCAAAGAAAGGGCAACGGGAAAAAGGCCAGCACAAATATTTGGCCCCAGCCGGGATTCGAACTCACGACCCGAGCTTTGAGAGTCCAGCGCCCTACCATTCGGCTATCCCGGTTCCCCCCTTCGAGAGGGGATGTATCGCCCAACAACAGACCGCATTGAATGAAGGGAAAATATTTTTGGAAACAGATCATTGATGATTATAGAAAGATTTGAGTGTTATACGCGTATCTTAAGTGTTAATTAAAGCTTAGAAAGCGCACACATCCGAATTGTGAAACTTAAAAAAAAACAAAAAACACAAGAGCCGAGGCAGTCCTCCCCTCACTTGAACTGATGATACAAATCTGATTTGCAACTCAATCAGGTCGTTTTCTATACTGTCCCAAGCATACGATTTGCATTTATCGTGACGCCCACTTTTATGTCTTCAGGCACAGAAGAGCAGACAAGATGGCGCCGCGAAGCTGGGCCTTTACATGTCTGTGGTGGCGGGTACAGTCCCCTTGGCCTACAGCACCATCTTCCCTTGCGTGGGTCCCCTGACCGACGCTATAGGGGTGGCATCCACCCCGATGTGGCTGGGAGCTGCCTGTGGCTGTGTGTCTACAGTCTTCTTCCTGACTGTGGGCGACCTGTGAGGGTCGAGACAAAATCAGTCATAGGACGAACGGACAAAGTTAGGGTCGGAGATGGTACCTCCGGAGAGAGAGGGGGGAGGGGAGGGGGTGAGCGTGGTAGTCGTAGGACTAACTGAAGATCAACAAATCAGTCATTGGACTAACGGACAAAGTTAGGGTCGGAGATGGTACCTCCGGAGAGAGAGGGGGGGAGGAGGGGGGAGCGTGGTACTCGTAGGACTAACTGGAGATCTACAACAAATCAGTCATTGGACTAACGGACAAAGTGAGGGTCGGAAATGGTACCTCCGGAGAGAGAGAGAGGGGGGGGGGGGAGGGGTGAGCGTGGTACTCATAGGACTAACTGGAGATCTACAACAAATCAGTCATTGGACTAACGGACAAAATGAGGGCCGCAGATGGTACCTTCGGAGAGAGAGGAGAAGCTGGTGAGCGTGGCAGTCCTAGGACTGTCTGGAGATCTATGACAAATAATGAAAATAATACACACACACCAATTTGGCAGGTGCAACGACATCAGGCGACTAAACGTACACATAAGCAGACTCTGCGGAGTTAAGCAACAAAAGCTTGACGGTAAAGCAGTCATTGGACTAACGGACAATTGAGAGATGATACCTTTGGAGAGAGAGAGGAGGGGGTTGGCGTGGCTGTCGTAGGACTAATCGGAGATCTGTGATAAAGCAGTCATTGGACTAACGGATAAAGTTGAGGGGGTCGGAGATGGTGCTTCGGAAAGAGGGGATGTGCATGGCAGTCAGTCATAAGACTGCTCTTAACTGGGCACAGCACGCGAAACACACATGTGCACATCACAGTCGTTGCGGCGGCTCGGTGTGTCTACTAACTACAAAACTGAACACAGCTGTGCTCGGTGACAAACCGATTGAAGATGCACTGTCCGCCAAGTTTGCGCGCCGAGTGACGTAGTACAGCCAATCAGAATCTGTTGTGGAAACCACAGTCACAGTTGTGGCTATTTGAAATCCAGGTTGCTGCGATGACGCCACAGCGGCGGAAACCCCCCAAATCACAACTGTGTCTCAACTGTGGACAGCACTGTGGCGCTCCGCAGTGCCCAGTTAAGAGCCGGCTTAACGAACGAAGAAGAAATGGTGTTTGGGAAAGTGGGGAAGGGCATGGACACAGCCTCGAAGCACTTTACAGTTAACACATATAATGCAAAGTGCAATACAAATACAGAAAAAATAAAGCCATCTTGCGTCGGTTACAGTTTAGTTACAGTGTGTTAAAGTATGGTATGGTGTGGTATGGTAGACTTCTCTTCGGCGCACGCATCCATCTCCTCTCAAACGCTCGTGGCGCCTCAGTGCTGGAGGACGAAGCAGTGAAAGCCTGCTGCCGCTAAGAGCTACTTTATGTTTTTATTTTTATTTTATGTGCAGGCCTTCACCCTGCTATTCACTCTGGTGCATGTGGCAGTATTTCTGTTTTCCACGTCACCGGACACCATCTACTCTTCTTCGAAAGATGGACGTGGGATTTTTATAGCGTGCCAACCTGATATTTGTGCGTGCGTGTGTACACATCAACGCAGGCAGAACAAACAAACCACAATTCAATTCACGTACAATACCAGTCCATACCACACATTTCAGACAAGTCCATAATACAAACCGATTGATTTTATACCTGGCTGATGCAGTAACATTCACATACATGTTTTTTGCAGACAGAACAAAAGTATGTGTGTACGCCTTTGTAAATAAACCTCAGTAAAAGGGCGGATCTGTTGAATCATTTTCCAAACCGTTCTTCTCTGTTGTGACACTGTGTTGTCCTGTCATTCGGCTGTAGGCGAATCTTTGCAAACATTTTCCGAACCAGTTTTCTCTGCACGGGACAGAATCGCCTTCTGACAGTACTGAACCAACTCCTCTACTTTGTCACGTGGCCAAGAACGCAGCTTTTCGTGAAGTTTCTTCATCAGCTTCTCGATGCGTCCCCGCTCCTTCTTCTGTGCTCTTCTCTCCAGCAGCGTGTTGACAGTGTACAGGAACGGGTTGAACGCCGAATTGAGAGGCAGGACGAAGATGGCGGACCAGACGTTGACGTCACCAGGGATGGGTATATCGCGAGACGCCAGCAACCCCATCAGGCCGATGGGGAACCAGCAGCAGAAATCCGTGAAGACGATGAGGAAGAGGCGGCGAGCGATGGTGACCTCCCGATGACGGTCATCTCTAGCGCTCGCCCTGGCTGAGCTGTGGATGGAATAGAAGATGAGAACCTGACCAACACCGATGAAAAGGAAGAGGATGAAGTTGAGGACGATGAACACACCAAAGGCGTAGTGTTGTCCTCCGAACGGCTTCCGGGTGATAGGTAAGGGCAGACAAATGCCGTTCTGACCGTAAAACTCCCAACTACTCTGGAACAAGGGAACTGCCCCGAGAAGTAGCTCCAGGGCCCAGGCGGCGCCACAAGCAAACACAGCGGAACCTCTAGTGAGACGGAGCCGTGAGTCGAAGGGGAAACGTAAGGCCAGAAAGCGATCCAGCGTGATGAGGCACACTGCAAAGGCCGACATCTCGCTGGACACAAGAGCCAAGAAGCCCGCCATCTTGCAAAACCTGCTGCCTCTCCAGTCCGGACTTTTCGACACGTACTGGCCCCTGAACTGCGCGTCAGCCACGCCGATGATGGCCAGATACACGCCCATCAGGAGATCGGAGAAACACAGGTTGACGACCAGCACGCGGTAGGCTCGTGACGTCCCCTCCTTCTCCACACAGAGTCTGTACGTCAGCACACCAGCGTTACCAACCATCGTCATCATGGACAGACTCCACAGAAACACGCGGAAGAAGTCGGACTTCAGCAAATCACTACACGACGAAAGTTCATCTTCTGGTGCCTCACACACCGTCAGTTTAGTTTCCGCGTGAAAAATCTCACAACACAGTCTCGGCTCGTCAGCTTTGAGGTGTTGCAGGTTCCACAGTCCTCTGAACAAATCGTTCGGGAAAGAGCGCAGTAAGTTACCGCGTAGGTCAAGGAGGGTCAGATCTTTCAACAGAGATAAACTGTTTGATGATATAGACACCAGGCCCGTCTTAACCAATATTAGCGTGCTAATACTTTCAAAACCGGCTCTTTGGACAAAGGAGCTGAATTCAATGTCCACATTTGACGTCAGATGATTTCCAGACAAATCAAGATACGTCACTCTTCCAAGTTTTACCAGCTGTATCGAACTAATGCCCTTCATTCCGTTGTGGCTGAGGTCAAGGACGTTCAGGAGTGGCATGTCGCCGAAGGATACATTCGCCAAGTTACATCTGGATACATTCAAGAATATCAAGAGCTGTAGGATGTTGACGTCAGCCAGGGCCGGCCGTTCTGCTCCGCTGAGGTCCAAGTACCGCACCTCGAAGTACTGGCGAGGATCAAACATTTCCCAACATGTGAAGGCATGTCCCTCACACTCACAGCCTGCTGGGCAGGTCAGGTTACAATACCTTTCGTCGTCCTTGTTCGGACAGTGGGAAATCCCGTCACAAACGTATACACTGTGCACACAACTCCCAGACTCATAGCAGCGGTAATAACCCGGGCATGTGAAGTTGTCCTTGGGGATGTTTTCGTCCTCGCCATGGAGACAGTCCTGCTCGCCGTTGTTGAGCAAGTAAGTGGGAATGCAGTAGCCGTATGGACATTGGAAATGCGTCTCGGGACATGTCTCGCTCTCGTTCATCCGTCTCAAGTAGGCCATGCCATAACCATCGAGCGAGACAATTGCAGGGGGTGGGACGTTAAACTTCTCTCTGTCTACCGACTCCGACAGGGGTGTTTTATAGACAGTAGGCACACAACCAAGTCCAAGAATATATTCAAAGCCACCATTACACCTTAAACACACAAGTTCGTCGCTACCATCAAAGCAGTCTGGGTCGCCATCACATACCGAGGACTTCAAAATTATCTGGGCATTCAGACAGACAAAATATTCCGGATTGATTGAGGAAAGTTTTGCGTCATAGCATTTCTTCTCGTCCGTTGAATCGAGGCAATCGGCTACGCCGTCACACACCAGTGAATAGTGAACAGGCGGACCAAGACGACAGAGGAACACGGGCAAGTTACTCTCTGCCCAGTCAGGGCGCAGGTGTTGTCTTTCTTGATGGCACGGATGAAAGTTGAACACCACAGACCCATCCATACAAGTCTTTGTGTAGCGTGCGGTAAGTTTCTGCTTTGCTTTCAGCAGGTTCACGCCAACTGGGATTTGTTTCTTGTATAGAGCATTTGATTTCATGCATACATACGTTTGCAAACGTTTATAATCGGCGGTATCTGCATTCTCCAGCTTGCAGTTTATGGCGATAAGGCGAGAGACGTTTCCTGACGCCTCAATAGCAGCACAGTCTCCGTGGAAAAACTTCTCCACCATGTTGTGTTGAAACACCACCTCCTGGTAGGCGATAGAACTCCCTTGTTCGCCGTGCTGCCACAGAAAGCGATAGAGGTGGGCCAGCTTCTCTGAGACTGTTCTCACTTTCTTCAGTCCGATGGCAATCCGAGGATAGCGAGTGAGCATTTCCGATCTCCACGCAAGATTGGCCACAAAATCTCTTTCCTTCTGGGTGATTAAAGGCGCGAGTGTTGCTTCATAGAACCACTTACACAGCTTCCAGGGGGTCAAAACGAATTCAGTATTTCCGACGATCCTCAGACACCGGTCACCGACCGATACCCAGCCTCGCTGACAGCCAGTATTATTGTAGCCACAGCTGGGGGGTTCGTCTTCTCCGAATATACATTGCTGCACCCTATCGCATCTCCAGAAAGCGGGGACTGTCCGCGGTGGAGAACAGACGTATTTGACAGATTTTTCTGGCAATTCAGACAGCGGATGAGCCTCGTACTTCAAGCTGACGACCTTGTTGGTCGTACTTTCCTCCATGTACCACGTGTGGAATCTCACAGTGATTTCATACAACCGAAACAAATGCAGAGGCTGCCATAGCAAGCTTCTCCAGATCTTGGAAGTTCTCATGTTGTATCGATTATGTGTGTTTATTTCAAAAATAGAGCCCTCGTAAACGTCTAAGTATTTGGGGTACTCCAGATCCTGGTAGTTGATCTCCAAGACAATGCCGTGGTCTTTCGCTACAACGATGTGCCAGAATATAAACCTGCGAAAGTAGGGCAGTGTTCGAATACATTACCACAGATATTGTTCACACGTTGTAAGGTAAAGCACATGTGAAAAAAATCTTGAACGTGAAAAATGACAATCACAAAGTGCGCATGATATATCAATGGTTTCTTTTAAAAAATAATTTAAGAGAAAAAAAACACTTTTACGGAAAATGTATGATTTTCTTCTTCTTTTTTTGTCTTGTGCCCTCCCTACCCCCCCCCCCCACCCCCCACCCCCCTTTAACATTTCAATTTGAGGATGAAGTTCGCGAAGAACTCGGAATCGAGAGGAAAAGTTGTGTGTGTTATGAATGAGCACAAGGATGAGGTT
Source organism: Batillaria attramentaria (assembly GCA_018292915.2). Classification (NCBI taxonomy): domain Eukaryota; kingdom Metazoa; phylum Mollusca; class Gastropoda; family Batillariidae; genus Batillaria; species Batillaria attramentaria. The sequence continues at coordinate 238,748 of JACVVK020000071.1, forward strand.
TATACTGATATGGAGGTCCCAGGAGGCAGGCAAGTAGGCGGCTCTCACCAGCCTTGACTCAAAACTAAACATCTCTAGAAGTGGTAACTTGCACTGCAACTAATATAACGTGGACCTGTAGCACTCGATCCAGACAGTTTCCCTCCACACGGCGTATCCCGTAAGCCCCCTCAGCTGACAGTTCATCTGAATACCGGCAGCCACGTGGCAGTCGCTGTTCCAGTAACCATCATCACAGACTAGCTCCGCGCACTCCGGGAAAGTAAGTTCAACAATTGCGTTCGATCCAGCAGCAACTGTGCTGCTCATATTCCACGGTCTGTCACTTACTGCAAATTAGGTTCAGATATGCGCCAGATAAGGACTGCTCCCCAGCATTAAATATATGAATAACTGCACTAGTAATGGGTGCGTGCGAATATGTTTGTTTTGTTGTTTGGGGGGGTGTTGTTTTGTTTTGCTGACGTTGGTTGTTTAGCTGGGCCTTTTTTTAAGTAAACAGTGATATATATCATTAAACCTTTGTTTATTGGGGAACAATTGTCTTGTTTGTATTGCTCATCTCTAAAATTGCACACTTTTTTCAAAAATGGACATATTGAAATTTCTTTTCGTAATGATTACATGTACATGCACTCTTTCACCAACCGCAAAACAATTCGCAGTTTCAGTCGGTGACATACTTTGCAATTAGTGGCACCACTTACCTGATGTTCGGGAAAACAATGTCGACGAATCTTCCAGAAGGCCAAGCGAAGTGGAAAATTCTGCACCCACGGAGAACATTTCCACGGTTTTTGTGGCCTCAGTTACCAAAGGATGGTCCGCACTGGAGGGCGTGAATGGTAATATTAGAAAATCTCCCAGATGACCCTGCGAAGTGGAAAATTCTGCAGAAGAGGGCAAAGTCGTGGTAGACTCTTCAGTAGCTTGACTGACGTCTGGCACCAAAGGCTGGTCCTCAGTTGAGGGAGGGAGTGGTGATTGTAACTGGGTTTCCACGACCAGGGTTTTGTGGGCAGTTTCCGCCGTCGGCGTCGTTGCATGATACGTTGTAGCCAGCGTTTCTGGTAGGGACTGTTGGACTGACGACAGCAGAAGAGCCCTAGGGAAAATGGCTGATTGGTTGGATGGTAGGTTAGTTGATTGCTTGGGTGGTTAGCTGGCCAGACGGCCTTCAGCGTCTCCACCAGAACTGTCTCTAGACCACAATCAATAAAAAAAAATCGCAGACAGACCAGCAAGTTGGTCAAATTCACAAACTTTGCTTTGGTTGAAACGGCCATAATTATTCAAGTGACACAGATCCAAGGTGGGGAAGCAGTGTGCAGCAGAATTATTCACACAATACGTACACCCCTGCCATAAACGGCCATAATCATTCAAGTATCTGCTTTTTCGTGACAACAATATCACTACATACTAGCACACTGGCAAAACACTGCACTGGACCCACGCACAATCTGTGTCCTTACGCCTGCGTGAATATACGCCTGAGGCTTTTCTCCCATACATTTTAATTTTCATTTCAATTGGAACTAGATTTGTAGGAACAATAAGAAAACAGAAAACTGCTGTCTGGCTGTCTTGCTACGTGACTGATTACTGAAAACGAAGGTATTGCAGAGTCCATAGTGAGAGCTCAGCCTTATTCAAAGTTCCACACAGAAAACATGACAAACTTCGCCACTCGACCGGATACTGTCGCATGTCATAACTATTGGTTCTTTAGTGATTTTATATTTCAAAACAGAAGCCCTAGTTAATCACTCCCGCCCCACAATATGATCAGCCCTGCGCCCGAGGTAGTCAACAGCGATTATACGCGATTACAAACCCCTGAGTTAGTCCCACATGCGCAAATCAAAAGCGGAAGCTGTCACATTGTACTGCCCTTAAACAAAGGAAAGCTTGCACTGGAGGCTTACACGTACTCTGCCTCGAAGTAGATGACATTTTCTAGTGCTTGAACCGATAGGCAAATATAGCCTACATGATTAGTTCGAGTGGTTTAAGGCGAAAGACTAACCCCGAGATGGTTCGATATTGTTTGTGTAGCTACCGAGCCTAGGTCACTGGCTCGCTGTACCGGCGGCCGGATGCTGACCATGCATGCTTGACACAAATACCAGTTTGCAACCTGACACCAGAGTCTAGGTACATGTGTACATCAGTGCTGACACCTGGGACCAGAGACTGTCAGCCCTGACCCAGGAAGTATAAATCAAAGCATATTGCCCCTCTGATGTTCGTCCTTTCCATTATAATTATGTAATTACATGAGTTTTTTGTTCGACATAAATGCCACACATATATTTGACGAATACCCGGAGTAAGAACTCTTACTTTTTTTTTCTTTTTTTATATTTTACGCGTCTGAACGCTTGGCCCGGCCAGCAGCTCTGTCAGCCGACCAGCCTATATCAGCCAGTCAGGATCCCCTTTTCTACCTTGGGTGGACATGCGCGCCAGCTTCTTTCTCACTCTGAGATTTCATGCAAGGAGGAGCCTAGTTCGCGTCTAAACAATAAAAAGTTCCACCTTTCTGTCGTCTTCGCACTAGTTTTTGTAGTGTAGACGCATTAAAGTTTTTTATGTGTAACTTGTGGAATAAACATGAAGGAGATATCGGCACCTGCTGGTCAGCTACAACCCAGGAAAAACGATGGAGGTTAACCGTGTCTTGAGCCGTTTGGTATTCCGGTAAAAATGAACGAAAATACATCGTGGACATCGATATCATTAGCAGCAATGGTGGTAAAGCCCGCTCTTAATTGGGCACTGCGGGGCGCCACAGTGTTGTGCACACATGTGACACAGCTGTTTCCGCCGCTGTGGCGTCATCACAGTTACTGGGATTTCAAATAGCCGCCCCACCTGTGACTGTGGGTTGCACAACAGATTCTGATTGGCTGTGCTACGTCACTCGGCGCGCAGACATGGTGGACAGTGTATCGTCAACTGCATTGTCGCCTAAACTGACAGACTTCAGTGTTCAGACCTTTTCGAAGGACACGAATGTCTTCGGGACGTCACGGATAAGCACTACAGAGGCCGAACGGCTCGCCTCCGAGCTGTTTGCAATTGCGGACGCTATGGGCGTCGGATTGTATCGTATCGTGATCGTGTGATCGTACGTCACCGTGCCCCGTTGCCTTTGTTCAGTTTTGTAGTTAGTAGACACATGGACCGCAACGACTGTGATGTGGCGCATGTGTGTTGCCCGCGCTGTGCCCAGTTAAGAGCAGGTTTAAAAGTGGTGGCTGTACTAGTGATAAAAGTAGCAGTTGTGACGTTGAGCGTTTCTACCTATGTTCAAGACGGTGTTCTTTGCAACGGGTCTGTACTAATTTTGACCCTGTCGGTGTTCAAACCCACAAGTGGAAGCAGTGGAAGTAGAATAAGCAGTAGCAGCAACAACGGCAGTATAGGCCGTGTAAACAAATGTGAAGCAGGTCAGCTATGTTCGAGTCTGCACGTAACATTTGACCCGACTGAGTCTTGGGGAAACTCCCAACCCTGCTCACATAGGGATCAGACACGCTGACGGGTTAGCGTTAGGCTAAAGGCACTGTTTCTGGAGCACTTTCTTCGGAAACTGGTGCTAACTTTCGGCTGTTTTATTTTGCGCAAACAGTGAAAGAAAGACACTGGCGCGCACACACTGCTTTTCCCGTTTGGCACGAAATGACTCTCTCTCTCTCTCTCTCTCTCTCGGGGAGATGGGGTGACCGAGTGGTAGAGCGTTGGACTCTCAATGCTCGGGTCGTGAGTTCGAATCCCACCGGCTGGGGCCAAATATTTGTGCTGGCCTTTTTTCTCGTTGCCCCGTCTTTGATATCACCCTTATGTGGTGGAAAAGGACGTTAAACTCCCAAACACCCACCCACCCACCCTCTCTCTCTCTCTCTCTCTCTCTCTCTCTCTTTCTCTCTGGGGAGCCGGGGTGGCCGAATGGTAGAGCGCTGGACTTTCAATGCTCGGGTCGTGAGTTCGAATCCCGGCTGGGGCCAAATATTTGTGCTGGCTTTTTTCTCGTTGTCTTTGATATCACCCGTATGTGGTGGAAAGGGACGTTAAACTCCCAAACACCCCCTCCCCTCTCTCTCTCTCTCTTTCTCTCTCTCTCTCTCTCGTCGGCGCTGTGCTAATCGTGACGTGCTCAGCCCGAATTTTCCAGTAACGGGACACACACACACACACACACACACACACACACACACACACACACACACACACACCAACATACACACTCTTTCGTCAGATCTCTTTTGTAGAACTTGGTTTTCCCCACATCTCGCTGAGCGACGCCAACCCATCTCAAAATCGAGCCAGTACGGGAGGGAACGAAAAACGACAGGTAGAACAGCCATGTGCCTGAAGTGTTAACTCATTTCTACGAAGGAAGGTTGGCGTTGTGCACCCGTGACCTCACTACAAACAAAAGTAATTAATTCAAGCTGCATGGATTTAAATGAAATTTGACATAGTGGGAGTGTTGCACTTTGATTATACTCGTGTTTGCTGCAATAAGAGGCATTAAGGAACTGTTAATCTTGCCCAATTTTCGCATACAGGGCCAAAACCGAATAAAAAGTAAAATACGGGGGATACGCTTGCGCGGTACGAAATATGTTAAACTACTGTGGCTAACTGTCCGACTTAGCTTGTTGGTTGAGCGACGTGTTCAGTTTGACATACAAAACCAGACAGCCGACCATGGCAGGAGCTCTGGATCCTTCAGTGTACAATCAACTCGGATTTTCACCCTGCGAATTACTCATAATCTGCTGTGGTCGAAAGAACACAAGAATATCCTAAACCCCAGGCTTATATAAACCCAGGGTCTAGGGTTTTTTTTTTTTGTTGTTTTGTTTTCTTTTGATTTTACTTTCATACTAAGAGTATCATCGCTACTATTACTTCTTTTGATGTTTTGTTTTAGTAATCATTTATATTTATTGTTACTGTTTTTCTTTCCGCCGTGAACTAACTTAAGACTATTTTTTTCATTCATTCATTCATTCATTCATTCATTTGTATATTTTCTCTTTTGCCGAGAACATTTATTTATTTATTTATTAGTCACAGAATTTGTATGCGGTTGTTTGCGTTGTTTTTTTTTATAAATAAAAAGGTTTTTTTTCTTTCCTAGTGACTTAACTTTTTCTTATTTTTCATTTCCTACTTTTATTTCGATACACGTTTATTTATTTTTCTTTGTGTTTTTCTTTTGCCTTGAACATTTTATTCACATATTTATTTATTTATTTTATCACAAAGTTTTGTATGCGGTTGTAGGTGTTTCTTAAATAAAACTTAACCCCCCCCCCCACCCCCCAAACAAAAACCAAAAAAAGTTTTGGTTTGGTTTTATTGTTATTGGTTTAGTTTTACCGATTCCTTTTTGTTTTCTTCTACAATACAGAGCAAATTGCGTATTTTCTTCTTTGTGACTTAAAGGGCAAGGCAAGTCAAGTGCAATGTTGGGTTTAGGGGATAGATAGTGATGTCCTAGACGGCTGCAGCCCAAAAGATTTGAATACACCATTCAGCATTTTTCACACCAAACGGCAGCCGAAATGCGATGCCATGGAGGCTGCCATGTTGATCCTAGCAGTGACGTCACTCCACCACTCAGCAGCAGGCGAGATTCAGACAATGTGCGTGCAGGTGTGCCTGCTACACGTTTTTAGGCGTGCTATTTCTGGCTCGTATACACACTTTGCTTATTTCCTGAAAGCTAGAATGGATTTGGGGATAGTACCTATAATTTCGAGCCAGAATATTCTGAGGAAGAGCTCAGTAAGGGGTCAGGCAGAAAACAGTGGGGACGATGGGGAAGAGCCGATTGATGAGAACGAGTGCAATTGTGGGAGTTGCGTGTTTGACAAGTGAAGCAGCAACATCGTTCGCAAAAGCGCCAGTGAAACAATCCGGGGTAAAATGATCTCCACAAACGAGATCTCTATTGTTCCAGGCGTATTCCTGCACGGCGGGGCAAGCGGGCCGTTCTTCAAGGTCTCCAACCATTTCGCACACAACCTCCGTTTTTCCTTCGATTTGTTTAGATTTGGAAATTCAAAAAAGCTTTTGTGGCTTCCATCTGCATTCTTACACGTGCCCTGTTTGCTGAAACAACCAAATGCTTTGCACTGTTGGCATCTCGAACACAAAATAATACTCTGGAACAACTCGCTCAAAGCGGGCACTGCCGACAGTGGTGGTGAAGTGACGTCACCGTCAGCACCTTTCCCGTCTCATTCGCGGAAGAGTGCGGCAACATGGCGCAGGCCAGGAACCGAAAGGAGAGGGTGTTTTCGGCGCATTTTTGAGTAAATGGAACTTTGTTCACGAAAACTTTTGCTGTCTAACAGCTTAGGACCTCAATATCTGTCATTTAAACCCAGTAGTGCTCTTGACTAGCCGTACCCTTTAAACAGGTTTGTCGGTTATTTTCGGAATGAGATATATGCTTTTCCTCGGTCGTGTTGTTGAAAATGATTTCAGAACATGGCAAGAAAAAATGGATTGGATTTCTTTTCTGTATTTTTTGTGTGTGTGTGTGCGTGCGTGCGTGCGTGCGTGTGTGTGTGCGTGCGTGCGCGTGCATGCGTTCCAGTGTGTGTGCGTGCGTTTGCGTGCGCGCGCGTGTGTGTGTGTGTGTGTGTGTGTGTGTGTGTGTGTAACCGGTTTATATGGGTTTTCTTCTTAGTGGTTTGAAATAATATCCCTTTTTAAATTTATTTCCTTAAACAATTAGCTTTTTCTTGGTCTGCTTAAAAATGATTCTGAGCATGCCTTTCTCATTTGTATTTTACTCGCCTTAATGCAGTTGTGTGTCGTGTCGTGTCGTGTCATGTTGTGTCGTCTCTTGTGTCGTGTCCTTGGGTCGTGAGTTCGAATCCCGGCTGAGGCCAAATATTTGTGCAGGTCTTTTTGTCCTTGCCCCACCTGTGACATCACCCACACATGGTGTAAAAGGACGTTAAACACCTAAAAACCCACCAAACCTTGTGTCGTGTGGCGTGGCGAGTCGTGTCGTGTGTCGAGTCCTGTCTTCTTTTGCTTCTAATTTTAATTTTTCACGTTTCTTACATTACTGGGGGCATTTTCAACTGTCCACATGTACGTGTTTTGGGCGATTCTTAAACTGGTATACTGTGCCGCGGGTTCGTTGTTACTCTTGTCTTCTCTTGGTCTGTCTTGCCTCTTTGGTCCAGATTTCTTTTCTTCCTGGAGGCTTGCTAGGTGCTACAGCTGTCGATTTTCGTCGCGATTTGTTTGTTTCCTACTTGGTTTTCGTTTGTATGCCGTCCCTTCTTTCATCACTGTCGTCCATTTTCTAAAGATGTCGCAGCCTGGATGAGATGTACAGTTCACGTATCGGAGACCGTTTTCCAGTTGCAGGCTTTGTGTCTCCTATCACTAACGATACACGGGCCCCGCGCATTGGAGGATAGTCTTTGCGTCAAACTGCCATGCATTTACGTCGAACTGTTACGTCATACCTTTGCGTCAAACTGTCATGTCTGCGCCAAAATGTCATGTATTTGTCTCAAACTTCCACGCAATGTTTCAAACTGTCATGTTTTATTATTATTATTATTATTCAAACTGTCACGTCTTTGCGTCAAAGTGTCACGTCTTTGCGTCAAAATGTCACGTCTTTGCGTCAAACTGCCACGGTTGTCCACCATCCAAAGGAGGCTTTCCAGCGCAGGAAACTGATTACCTGATTACATCCGGTCATGTGATGTGACCAGGGAGGAGTGATTTCTCCTGTTTATCGGCCCTAGACGAAGAAATGATCTAAAAGTAAGCCAGGAAAATTCCGAAGCGTCTTTCTAGTTCTGTACTCGAATGTTTGTTGTTGTTGCTGTTGTTGTTTTTGAAAAAGGTTCAGTAATTAATATCGTTTCGAAAGGTTTCCGTGCATGAAATCAGAACTTCGCCTTTGGGAAAAATCCTCATAAAAATAACTTTCATTGTCATATTTATCGACAAATAGTGTCTCCGACAAATAGTGCAGTTTGAATTGGTGTGTGTGTGCGTGCGTGCGTGCGTACGTGCGCGCGCGCGCGCGTGTGTGTGAAAAGAATCTCAATCAATATTTCACCATTTCTAAAGGCAACGTACGACACATAGACTTCACTGACATGATCTGTACAAGTAACTGAAATCATGTTTCTAAGGGATTAAAGCAAATACAATTGTGTGGAAATAAAAGAAACCGTTTTTGTCTATCATGACATTGTATTGTCTTTCATTGGGCTGCAGACGTATCTTTGGAAACATTTTCCGAACCAGTTTTCTCTGCACGGGACAGAATCGCCTTCTGACAGTACTGAACCAACTCCTCTACTTTGTCACGTGGCCAAGAACGCAGCTTTTCGTGAAGTTTCTTCATCAGCTTCTCGATGCGTCCCCGCTCCTTCTTCTGTGCTCTTCTCTCCAGCAGCGTGTTGACAGTGTACAGGAACGGGTTGAACGCCGAATTGAGAGGCAGGACGAAGATGGCGGACCAGACGTTGACGTCACCAGGGATGGGTATATCGCGAGACGCCAGCAACCCCATCAGGCCGATGGGGAACCAGCAGCAAAAATCCGTGAAGACGATGAGGAAGAGGCGGCGAGCGATGGTGACCTCCCGATGACGGTCATCTCTAGCGCTCGCCCTGGCTGAGCTGTGGATGGAATAGAAGATGAGAACCTGACCAACACCGATGAAAAGGAAGAGGATGAAGTTGAGGACGATGAACACACCAAAGGCGTAGTGTTGTCCTCCGAACGGCTTCCGGGTGATAGGTAAGGGCAGACAAATGCCGTTCTGACCGTAAAACTCCCAGCTACTCTGGAACAAGGGAACTGCCCCGAGAAGTAGCTCCAGGGCCCAGGCGGCGCCACAAGCAACCACAGCGGAACCTCTAGTGAGACGCAGCCGTGAGTCGAAGGGGAAACGTAAGGCCAGAAAGCGATCCAGCGTGATGAGGCACACTGCAAAGGCCGACATCTCGCTGGACACAAGAGCCAAGAAGCCCGCCATCTTGCAAAAACTGCTCCCTTTCCAGTCCGGACTTTTCGACACGTACTGGCCCCTGAACTGCGCGTCAGCCACGCCGATGATGGCCAGATACACGCCCATCAGGAGATCGGAGAAACACAGGTTGACGACCAGCACGCGGTAGGCTCGTGACGTCCCCTCCTTCTCCACACAGAGTCTGTACGTCAGCACACCAGCGTTACCAACCATCGTCATCATGGACAGACTCCACAGAAACACGCGGAAGAAGTCGGACTTCAGCAAATCACTACACGACGAAAGTTCATCTTCTGGTGCCTCACACACCGTCAGCTTAGTTTCCGCGTGAAAAATCTCACAACACAGTCTCGGCTCGTCAGCTTTGAGGTGTTGCAGGTTCCACAGTCCTCTGAACAAATCGTTCGGGAAAGAGCGTAGTACGTTACCGCGTAGGTCAAGGAGGGTCAGATCTTTCAACAGAGATAAACTGTTTGATGATATAGACACCAGGCCCGTCTTAACCAATATTAGCGTGCTAATACTTTCAAAACCGGCTCTTTGGACAAAGGAGCTGAATTCAATGTCCAGATTTGACGTCAGATGATTTCCAGACAAATCAAGATAAGTCACTCTACCGAGTTTTACCAGCTGTATCGAACTAAGGCCCTTCATTCCGTTATGGCTGAGGTCAAGGACATTCAGGAGTGGCATGTCGCCAAAGGATACATTTGCCAAGTTACATCTGGATACATTCAAGAATATCAAGAGCTGTAGGATGTTGACGTCAGCCAGGGCCGGCCGTTCTGCTCCGCTGAGGTCCAAGTACCGCACCTCGAAGTACTGGCGAGGATCAAACATTTCCCAACATGTGAAGGCATGTCCCTCACACTCACAGCCTGCTGGGCAGGTCAGGTTACAATACCTTTCGTCGTCCTTGTTCGGACAGTGAGAAATCCCGTCACAAACGTATACACTATGCACACAACTCCCAGACTCATAGCAGCGGTAATAACCCGGGCAAGTGGACTTGTCCTTGGGGATGTTTTCGTCCTCGCCACCGAGACAGTCCTGCTCGCCGTTGTTGAGCAAGTAAGTGGGAATGCAATAGCCGTATGGACATTGGAAGTGCGTCTCGGGACATGTCACACTCTCGTTCATCCGTCTCAAGTAGGCCATACCATAACCATCGAGCGAGACAATTGCAGGGGGTGGGACGTTCTCTCTGTCTACCGACTCCGACAGGGAAGTATTATAGCAAGTAGGCACACAACCAAGTCCAAGAAGATCTTGAAAGCCATCATTACAGCTTAAACATGCACGCTCATCGCTTCCATCAAAGCAGTCTGGGTCGCCATCACATACGGAGAGCCTCAAAATTATCTGGGAGTTCTCACAGACAAAGAATTCCTGGCCGATTGAGGAAAGTTTCGCGTCACTGCATTCCTCCTCGTCCGTTGCATCGATGCAGTCTGGTACGCCGTCACACACCAGTGAAAAGTGAACGTGGAAACCGAGTCGACAGCGAAACAAGGGTAAGTTACTCTCTGACCAATCGGCGTGCGAGTGTCTTTCCTGATGGCACGGATGAAAGTTGAACACCACAGACCCGTCAATGCAAGTCTTTGTGTAGCGTGCGGTAAGTTTCTGCTTCGCTTTAAGGAGATTCACGCCGACTGGGGTTTGTTTTTGGTACAGAGTATTTGGTTTCGTACACACGTACGTATTGGAATGTTCAGATAAGTACATCTCTTTCAGATCATGTGTACAGGATACGCTCCGAAGTTCAGTTTTGTTTCCCGTCGCATCGAGAACAGCGCAGTCTCCTCCTGTATCGAACCTGTAAACTCGATTGTGAAATATCATGTCATGTTGAAACACCACCTCCTTGTATGCGATGGCGCTTCCTTTCTCCCCCCACTGCCAGAGGAATCGATACAGATGAGCCAGTTTATCTGACACAGGTGTCACTTTTTTAAGACCGATGGAAATCCAGCTGTCTGCGACTTTCTCAAACATTCCGGATCGCCAAGCAGTATTGGCCACAAGTTCCCTTTCCCTCTGGCTGACTACAGGCGCGAGTGTCGCATCCAACTTCCAGTAACAAAGATCCCAGGGAGTCTGAGCGTATTTAGTAAATCCGACAACTTTCAGACAACGCTCACCGAATGATATCCAACCTTGCAGACAGCCCGGGCTGTAATAAGTACAGTTGGAGGGTTCATCTTCTCCGTTCACACATTGCTGCACCATGTCGCAGCTCCACAGCTCTGGGACTCTGCGAGGCGGAGAACAGTCGTACTGGACCATCCTGCGAGTTTCTGTGCCCAATACTGGAAGTTCAGACAGTGGGTATGCCTTGTACTTGAGGCTGACGACTGTATCCAGTTTCTTATCATAGTCGTACCACGTATACAGTCGTACAATCACTTCATTCGACCAGTAAATATGCAGAGGCTGCGTGAGCAAATCTTTCCAGATCCTACGGCGAAAGGCGTCGTACCGGTCGTATGTTGTTATTTCGAAAACGGAGCCCTCGTAAAGGTTCAAGAAGAGGGGGTGTTCGTAACCCTGGTAGTTGATCTCCAAGACAATTCCGTGGTTCTGCGGTGCCATGATCCGCCAGAATATGAATCTAACAACAACAACAATAATAATAATAACTGAGTATTGTATCCGCGAGCTGAACCCAACACGCACGCTCACGTGAACCACACGCTGGACATGAACACATTACATTAACATGGTGCGAAGGGTCAGTTCAGCAATGTAAGTTTCGGAATTTAAAGTTGCATTTATTTTCTAATTTTGTGGGATGAACATTTCCAAAGCAAAATTTACAGTGGTGTGGATAAAAACTGTGAACATTTAACGCCAGTACTTGTCCATGTTAGTTTTAGCATAGGAAACCAACAACAACAAAATAACTGATGAGCAACCTGCTTGAAAAATGTAGATTACTAACAGGTCAACGTTTTCACCTCCCAAAGCCTTGCAGTCATCGCTGTGCATTTTTCTTATCAACCTACACCACCACCACCACCACCTCCACCGACCCTACCCCATCACCCTCACGTGATTTTTTTTTTTTTTTTTTTTTTTAGCTTTTCTGTAGGTTTCTGTTTCGCCTTGTTTTGTTTTCATACAAACAGTTCCAAAGTGGTCAGCGGTAGAGCGCTGGCCATGCAGATCTCGGGTCGTGAGTTCAATTCCCGGCTGTGGCCAAATATTTTGTGCTTGCTCTTTTTTGTTCGTTGCCTCGGCTTTGATATCACCCTTACGTGGTGGAAAAAGATGTTAAACCCTTAATAGCCCACCCACTCTGAAATGGTTAGAAATTATTCTTGCAGTCCGACAAACTGACCAACCAAATATACCCAACCAACCGCAACAACACTGCCGTGCACTGGCACAACACGGTAAGTCCGTGACGTCATTTGAAACGGGCGTGATTTCAGCATGAAAGACTATGACGTAAGGACGTAAATGACGTCATGGATGTACTGTGTTTTGTCATTACGAGGCAGAATACACAACAGCATAGAGGGACCTTTGGCAACGGTAGTTCTGGTGAGTTTCCCTCCAGCTGGCGAACCCTGCGAGTCCTCTCAGCAGACAGTTCACTTCGAGACGAAGTCCCTCAAGATAACCACACTTACTGCTCAAAACGCAGTTTGTCTCTGTATGGTCGGGGAAGAGATCGGAGTTGGAACCTGGGGAATGAGGTTTGATAAGGCGTCCGTGCTGCAGATGCTGAGGAAACGGGTTCAGTTCAGTTCAATCCAATTCAAATACCGTTATTATCCTTATTTGGGCAATTTGTTTTCAGTGTCAAATAACGAAAATTTAAAAAAAAACGGAAAAAGAAGGGGATACATGTGTACACCTCTCTCTCTACTCATGCGCAAGAATACACATACGTACACTCCCCCACGGCCACCCCAACCCCCAATCACACACACACACACACACATGCACGCACCCACCCACCCACACTTTCATCTGTCATTCAGTAGTCAGATGGCCGAAGTCTGCTTCACCTGGTGGTGAACTGAGAGACCATAAGCCACCTACCAAAGGGCAAAACCCAAACCCTGGTGGGCAGGAACTGGCTGGGGATTTTGCTCACCAGATGGGGTGAACTCACGCTGCCTGCCTTGACTTGGTGTACACACGCACGCAGAGATAATTATATGCACCTTTAAAATCCTATGTCAACCAGGACTGACCGTGGAAGAGGAAACTGCGGCTGCGCAATATCATGATTCTGTGGGGAAGGGGGGTGGGGGGGGGGGTAAATTCCTTCACCATGGTAACAGACTAACATTCCACAATATGGGACTACAGGATATACCAGTGCCAAACCATTTACGATTATGATGCCTCCAGCATCACGTGATGTTCGCGGAAACATTGTTGACAAGTCGTCCAGATGAGCCGGCGGATCGGAAACATTGACAGGACGTGGAGAGGCTTTCAGCTGTGGGTCCATGGTGACATTTTGGTCCGGGGGTATCTCCATCCATTTCACAGTGTCGTCCACTGTAGCTGGAGTTACTGTGAGCGCTAACTGAACGCCTGACCACAGCAGAAGAGCCCTGAGGGGAAAAACGGTGTGCACCAGAATGCACATTGTCTCGATTCTCGTCACATCTGGGTACTGAAGAGACGCAGAGTTTGACAAAGAAGACTGGTTAGAAAATTATGTCCCGTGGTGTCCTTAGCAGGTATTCATTCAATATGTGTGTGCAATTAGTATCATGTTGTGAAGTGAGTCGAGTGCAGTCGAGAGACCTGGGCCCGTATGTAAAAGTCGAGGTTAATTTAACCAACGGTTACGGGCCTAACCCAGACTAGGACAAAAGAAACCCAAAAGCAAGATTAAATATAAAAAAGGAAGCGAAGAAAGGAAGGAAAAAATCCTTCTATAGCGGCTCAGGCACCTTGCTGGATTGGGCCCGCTTCCTGGTTTAAAACGAAAAAGACCAGAAAATTTAACCTTAGAGCTAGTTTAGTTCGAGGTTAGACTCTAACCCGCGGCTAAAAGCCCTAATCTCGACTATTACATATGGGCCCTGGTCCTGGGGGGGGGGGGGGGCTACACTTCTTGCAGGTTTCATGTGGAATCCTGATTGAAAAATTGGTACGTGCAAGATTTGGACTATTTTGTCGATACCAGCCTTTGACTAGGAGACGAAATAAAAGAGTGAAGCATTAAATCACCATTGCAGTCAGCATCTAGCGAGAAACAAAATGGCTTTGTTCGTCTGTCTTTTATACTATGTTATTATGAATAACTCTCTGGTGAAATTGATACAATCTTTTCACATTCTACCAAGAATTCTGCGTCAAACATCTGCAAATTAAAACTCAGGAAGAAGACTGCGTATCAGAGTATGACTGTTGTCAGGAACGAGCGCGTTTTCCCCGTGCATCAATGCTTAGCGCGCGCGCGCGTGTTGTGTGTGTGTGTGTGTGTGTGTGTGTGTCCCTGGAACACAATTGCACGAGGTCTCAAAATGCCTGTAATATTATATTCCCTATTAGGCTCAGGCATCATAGTCGGCCATAAAAATGCTTCAATCTACAGACAAAAATTATCATACAAAAACCATCCAAACGCACGCACCTAACAGGAGTAAAAAAAAAATGAATGTCTCATTTCCGCTCAGGCCTCACTGGAATAATGCAAGTCTACTTTCTACTTAGTCCAGAGAGCCGGTTCACACAAATCCGCTCGCGTCACTTGTACTCGATTGAGGGGAAACTTTTTACATTTTAGCAGAAAGAAAATAGGGTAGGCGAACCGAACAGGTACTCAGTCTCGCCCCGCCCCTCTCTCTCTCTCTTCCCGCCCCCCCCCCACACACACACACACACACATACAGTCCTCTCTCTTTCGTTGTGTTAGCTCTGCTAAATTTCGGAAAGTCAACACTATGATCCGTTTCCAACAGTAATGAGTCTGCCCACCGGTACTCATCCCTGAATCCCGAAACTGAGGAGTGAAGACTGCCTTTGTTCCGCAATAGTCGCACACACAACTATTAAGATCACATTTTCTGTTGTTGTTTTTTCCCGGGACTTTTAGATGATTCAGCTCTTCCAAAGTTCTCGCATATCCTCAAGCTGCCTCAGTCAGTCGGTGGTTGCACGAATCGCACGCCGGTTCAGGCGCCGCCATACTTCTAACCGTGTTTCTCGCGCTTCACGTGCCGAGGTTACCCTCCCTGACAACGAGGGCTGAGGGTCAACACGTCGACGGTCCCGACATTCACGAATTGCACGTGATGGATAAACTTCTGGCTGACCACAAATCTTCGGCAAATCAGCGCAATACATGTGCCCTGGCTCGGGTCGGTTTTGCCGGAGTCTCAGAACATGGACAATGCGCCGGTTTTTATCACTTCTTTTCAAATCGAGTACCCTCACTGTCTAAATCAAATTCGACGTTGACAGAAACGAGGGCACGTCAGTGAGTGTGAGCCGGAAAAAAAAGATGCTTCGAGTTGCCGCCATTTTGCTTCCCGGCCCTGTCTACCTACAACTCACAGCTTTGGAACAACAGACATGGACCGAGAAAAAAGACGTCGCCACAGTAGAGCCGGTGAGTGCGTTTTTGAATGTCATTAACCGTGAATTTATAATTGTCGTGAGCAAGCGAAATGCGTTATTCATTGCGTTTGGTTTTTAACACGTGCACCCAGAAGTGAGTACTGAAACTACAAGACTGGCTCTAGTTGGCGAAATGGGCGAGGGTCAGTTTCTTCTACAGGCTTTTAGGGGAAATTAGCCACAATACATAGAAACACTGCATTCGCCTTTTTTTACCATTGACAAGAAATCAGCAGTACAAATCTTGCACAACAACAGCTGCACTCACGGAGCTGACAAAAGTATCGTGGCCACAAAAGGCGTCCTTTTCCTTTCCAGCGCATGATAGCGATGAGTCAAACCCATGTTTTCCTTTACCAATCATCATGTGACTGATGTGCTGGTGTAGGGGATTGGGGTGGGGAGGGTGATGCCAGTGTTGTGCGGGTGGGTGGGTGTTTGGGAGTTTAACGTCCTTTTCCACCACAGAAGGGTGATATCAAAGACGGGGCAACGAGAAAAAAAGGCCAGCACAAATATTTGGCCCCAGCCGGCGGGATTCGAACTCACGACCCGAGCGTTGAGAGTCCAACGCTCTACCATTCGGCCACCCCGGCTCCCCCCCCCCCCCCCCCCAGTGTTGTGCCTTCAGTGCTGAGAAACGGCTGCTGTGCTCATTCTCTGATCAATGTCAGTCATATTTTGCAGATATTTCACTATAAAATCATAAGTGGATGAATGTGTGTACGAGTGTGTGTTTGTATGTATGTGTTTGGGGGGGGGGGGGACTTTTAATTTCTCATTGTAAAATGTAGCATTCTGCGTAGTTTTGTGACAGTTTAATTAACGAAGAACATAACTCAAAAGGATCTAGCTGAGTCAATACAAATTGCTCTACGACCCTCACAGTTGACACGTGACTGTACACCCCCACCCCCACCCCAACCCCATCATCTGGTGGATATCAAACAGCTATAGTGTTAGGTGAAATAAATTTGTGTCAACTGTACAAGCACTTCCATCCATTTTCCTCAGTGATGATTTTTTTGTTTACTGGGGGTTTTACATACCAATTTTACTATATATACTCATTTGTAAAAGACATTCTGAAGCACTCATGGAAGAGAGAAAATACAACAACAAAACATAGCATGCAATTTGGAGAAACAACTTATGGTATGGGTCCATTCCCCCTGTGTGTGTAATTCTCCTTCGTATTAGTTGTAAGCATTGAAACAATCTATCTGTTTCAGGAGGACCAAGAGATGGAGCTCAAAGGGAGGAATTGTTCGACATGTCTGACCATGCTACAGCTACAACCCAACTGACAACTGCTACACAAGTCAAGTGCAAGCTTCGCTGGAAAGATGACGTTAGTGACTGTTTTGAGTAGTATTGAGTGTTGTTCTACACTGCTCAAAAAGTCAAGGACCACATGCAAAAATTCATTCAAATTTTCTGAAATTTTCACAAAATATAGCTTGAACACATGGCTGTAACATCCTCAAAATTCACAGAATTTCGTCTATGGACTGTTGAGAAGCGATTGTTCAAAGACGTTTGGGTGGAATTTTTAAATTCACGTGAGACTCGATGCAAGGGAAGTCACTGACAAAAAGCGTCAGTATCGAATGGTGACTTATTTTGAGCAGTGCATGATTAAGAGATTTATAGCCAATTGCACAGGCTGAATGTACGACGTATGGGACTTGACATCGTGCAGGATGGAGAAGACGAGATAGTTAGGGGCCATTGTCACGAGAGTCACGCGTTTCCGTCACACCTCATGTGCGATGTTCGCGATGTGTCGCACGGTGTGAATCGCGACCCATGCTGGTTAGGGTTAGGGTTCCGACCGACTGACTCTCTAGAATAGGCGGACGGGGCCAGGAACAGATGAAGAACGACGACAGCGACCAAGCGACTGAACAGGTCAGCAGTTTTTCCTCTCATGGCAGTGTTGTGATTGTGTTGTGGAACTAGGACACCTCTTCCCATTAGGCAAAAAAAAAATATTGTTTCTGGTAACCCGACCGACCCTATTTTTCCCTCCCGACCCTAAAAAAATTTTTTGGCTGCTGGAAAAAAAGAAATACAAGCACGGCCAGTTTCGGTTTTCATGCGCCTGTCAGTGAAGTCGTGCGCCATCGCGGAAACAAGATTAGAACGAAATATGGTAAGATAGTGTGTTATAATATTAAATATTTTTACAGAGCATCGTTTCTTATTAATACCCTGTTTCTTCTTGGATATGTGTGGGGGGGGGGGGTTAAAAAAAAAAAAACTACCCTTTTTTTTTTTTTTAGCCATGTTACCAGAAACAACTTCTTTTTTTTTTTGCCTTAGTTACATATTCTATTACGTCTTACACTAGTTACATCTTACACCGCACAAGTTAGGTTATACACTAGTGTAGAAATTGTCCCCTATAAGTGGTCAAAGAGCGTTTCAAGTTCGGCCACCCCCACCCCCTAGTTACTCTTCCACCCACTAGATACCTTTACACACTAGATACTGTTACCCCATAGAGTTAAACGACTGTGTTTGAATGCTGCATGCCGCCTCTCTGGTCAGTCTGTGCGTCTGCATGCCTAGGTTTCTCTGTCACACGCACATCTTTTGCATGACCGCCAGTTTGTGTCGATGTCTTGCGTCCATTTGTCCATCTGTGAACGTGATGTCTGCTCGGTGGTGTGCATACAGGGGAAGTAATTTAACATACGAAATTATGAGAATTTTCCAGGACACATTACCATCACGTCTTGCGAAGAGTTACCTCGGCTGTTTTCTCTTTCGGGTTTCGGAATTGAGAATCGCATGTATTTTTACTTTCACTGAACGTTTCCAAAGTAGAGGGTGAGGAAGCTGTAGCACTCGGACAGAACCCCCGACGGTCGGCCGGAATGAACGGTGCCACATAATTCAACTCAAAAATTTTTTTACCCCGACTGTCGGCCTGAATGAACGGTGCCACATAATTCAACTCAAAAATTTTTTTACCCCGACTGTCGGCCGGAATGAACGGTGCCACATAATTCAACTGAAAAAAACCTTTACCCCGACGGTCGGCCGGAATGAACGGTGCCACATAATTCAACTGAAAAAAACCTTTACCCCGACGGTCGGCCGGAATGAACGGTGCCACATAATTCAACTGAAAAAAACCTTTACCCCGACGGTCGGCCGGAATGAACGGTGCCACATAATTCAACTGAAAAAATCTTTACCCCGACGGTCGGCGGGAATGAACAGTAACACATAATTCAACTGAAAAAAACCTTTACCCCGACGGTCGGCCGGAATGAACGGTGCCACATAATTCAACTGAAAAAAACCTTTACCCCGACGGTCGGCCGGAATGAACGGTGCCACATAATTCAACTGAAAAAAACCTTTACCCCGACGGTCGGCCGGAATGAACGGTGCCACATAATTCAACTGAAAAAAACCTTTACCCCGACGGTCGGCCTGAATGAACGGTGCCACATAATTCAACTGAAAAAAACCTTTACCCCGACGGTCGGCCGGAATGAACGGTGCCACATAATTCAACTGAAAAAAACCTTTACCCCGACGGTCGGCCTGAATGAACGGTGCCACATAATTCAACTGAAAAAAACCTTTACCCCGACGGTCGGCCTGAATGAACGGTGCCACATAATTCAACTGAAAAAAACCTTTACCCCGACGGTCGGCCTGAATGAACGGTGCCACATAATTCAACTGAAAAAAACCTTTACCCCGACGGTCGGCCGGAATGAACGGTGCCACATAATTCAACTGAAAAAAACCTTTACCCCGACTGTCGGCCGGAATGAACGGTGCCACATAATTCAACTGAAAAAAACCTTTACCCCGACGGTCGGCCGGAATGAACGGTGCCACATAATTCAACTGAAAAAAACCTTTACCCCGACGGTCGGCCGGAATGAACGGTGCCACATAATTCAACTGAAAAAAACCTTTACCCCGACGGTCGGCCGGAATGAACGGTGCCACATAATTCAACTGAAAAAAACCTTTACCCCGACGGTCGGCCGGAATGAACGGTGCCACATAATTCAACTGAAAAAATCTTTACCCCGACGGTCGGCGGGAATGAACAGTAACACATAATTCAACTGAAAAAGACTTTACCCCGACGATCGGCCGGAATGAACGGTTCCATGTAATTCAACTGAAAAAATCTTTACCCCGACGGTCGGCCTGAATGAACGGTACCACATAATTCAACTGAAACAATCTTTACCGCAACGGTCGGCCTGAATGAACGGTGCCATGTGATTCAACTGAAAGTCTTTACCCCACGTGGGACCCGAACCCTCAACCTCTCACACTGATGGCGGGAGACGTTATCTATACACCACTGACTGTGTTTCAAAATCGCAGCAACACAGAAGCTTAATCTATACTTTGTAGTCACTATAGAAATCTCAAAGTCAGTTATGGTACACAGGTAACCGAATGTGTCGAAGACTATGAAAGCAAACAGTTTGTGTAATGCCAATACAACAGTCTCGTGCCCACTGGAACAGGAAATCCCTGTCTGAGGCTGACATCTCTGTACCCTGCCCACATTTCTCTTCCTATCCGTAACCTGTACATGCCGTCGATGTGCATCTTTCAGCAAGCGTTCAAATTCCTCATCTTTGTCATATCTGGCCGGGTTGGCCCAAAGTTAGTGTTGATAGATATATGAAATGTGGTTTTCCACAGGTTTAGATATCTGTACACTTCTGGGTTGTGGCACGCAGTGTCCATTAGTTCATTTAGTATGGAGATGTCCAATGGTTAAGTCTTTTTTCATGCAAGGGTTCTGACCAATACAAATAATGTACTCAAACCCTACACCTAATCCTAACCCTAACCTTAATCCAACCCTAACGCTAATCCTAATCAGATTTCTAGTTACTTTAAGCTTTGGCAAAACCCTTGCGAGAAAACAACTCACTTTATAACTTTGCATGTTTCCTAAACTGATGAATTAGTTGACACTGCATGGCACAACGCGGAAGTGTACAAATATCGAAACTTGTGGAAAACCATTTCATAGATCTATCAACGATGTAACTCTGGGCCAACCCGGCCAAATATGACAAAGATGAGGAAACTGGATATTTCCTGATTCAATGAAAGATGGCATGTACAGTTTCGGAAGTGGAATGTGGGCAGGCTACAGAAATGTCAGCCCTAGACATGGATTTCGTGTTCCAGTGGGCACGAGACTGTAGTGTTGACATTACACAAACTGCTTGCTTTCATCGTCTTGGACACAACAGGTTACGTGTGTAACATGACTTTGAGCTTGAGGTGACATATTTTGAAGTAATTTACACCACTCGCCAGTGCAAACTTTCAGTGAGTTAACTGCGAGTGCTTTACGTCCGAAAACAGTAAGAAAACTGAGCGAAAGTGAGTTATGACTCGGTGGGTTATGTACGAGTACGAGTTCACAAAACACTCAAGTTACGTCATCAATCACAAACATTTCAAACATTCGGAACTCACGTCACGGCCGGTGCAGTTATTTTGCTCACTTGTGGGGGTGAAATTTTTTTTCCTTGGATTACGTAAAAACCGGAGGCTCGGGAGCTACACAATCGAACCATCTCGGGGTTAGTCTTTCGCCGTAAACCACTCGAACTAATCATGTAAGCTCTATCTATTTCCATCATCTTTGACTCAACGGGATACATGTAAAACATGACTTTGAAATGAAGCACTCAGATTCTGAAGTAAGTGTACTTCATTTTTGCGCGATCGGTAAACGATACAGCTCGGAAAAAGTAGCGTCAACCTCCATGTAATACATATTAAGACAGGACATTGGCACACCCCCTAGCATGACATCAGTTTTGTCTGTTTGACATTTCCTTTCTTTCTACTTTTTTTTTTTTTTTTTTGCTCTTTCTCTCTTTGTCAGTCTGCAACTGTGTTTCTCGACTTCTTTTCAGGCCCAAGAAAGTCCCTGGCGCGTCCGCGTTGCCGACTGTAGCAAATATGACATAGATATGAAATAGAATGAGAGCGCTCCCTAGATCTAGGAGATGTGTCCTTTGTCCAATGGCATACAAAGCACACATCTCCAACATCTAGGGGGCGCTCTTAGCTTTACTTACTTCCCCTACTATGAGATAGAATGATATACATTGTTGCTTTCCTTTATCATATTCGTCTCTGGTATTGGTTTAGTTGACGAGGATAGCCTTATAGATAGCGAAATAGTCTTTGTAGCTAAATAACTAACTTAGTTGACGAGGAGGGATAAAACAGTTCAGTACCCTTACCATAGGTAGAAATGTTGGTATGATCCTTGAGTCGAAATACATATGGGTTGTACTTGGGAAAATATCATTTGTCGTTATTTTGATGTCTAGGTATATCAAGTCACTATTTATCCCCGAAGGGCAATTCATGCGGGCGAGCATACGAAACATAAAAGAAGTTAAGATCACTAAATTCATATAATTGTGGGCGCTCTCTCTCTCTCTCTCTCTCTCTCTCTCTCTCTCTCTCTCTCTCTCTCACACACACACACACACACACACACACACACACACACACCGCACTTGGTGACTAACCGGAAATTCATAAGCATGAGGCAACTGATAGAACGCATCACAGACAAGTATCACAATGCATCACAGAAGCGGAAACAGCAGCTTATTAAAATACATCACAGTAATTATGGCACTCAGTGCTTCTCGTTGAGAAGGGATATTGCAGTTGGGATAAAAGAGAACTTTCGACGGTTAGTTTTACAGAAGTGGACTCTGAATCTTCGACCAGAAGGCAAACGTTCAAACTCTTTATACAGGATGTGTGCATGAATGCCTAAGATGGAACTGGCCTTCCGGATGACCTGCTGCTCAAAAAATGCCGGAAAGTTTCTCTGTGGCTCACCAATCACTTACGAACTGATATTGACAATTTTCTGCATTATCGCATGATCGTGGGACCAGCCGTACATTAACGTACCTATGTCGAAGCGGTGGTAAAGTAATCGGACGGATTGGTTGTAAATTAGAATGATGTTCCCTATTGCCGACCCAATACCTATCTTTTTTCTTTTTTTTTTTACAATTTTTGCTGGGGGAGGAAACCGGAGAGAAACCCTCGATGAGCAGCCCGGCAGGCAGGAAAAAACGGTATCACGTTTCACAAGTTCGACCTGGGCTCGAACCCACGCTTTCATCGCCGTTCTGTTGCTTGCGCGGCGTTAAGCCCTAAATAACTAACTAACTTGGTGACGGCC
The DNA here is from genome assembly GCA_018292915.2 of Batillaria attramentaria. Taxonomy (NCBI): domain Eukaryota; kingdom Metazoa; phylum Mollusca; class Gastropoda; family Batillariidae; genus Batillaria; species Batillaria attramentaria. The sequence continues at coordinate 261,616 of JACVVK020000071.1, forward strand.
GTTCAGTAGCGCAGCGGCTAAATCCGACGCGCTACCTAGTAGACCACCGCTCGTATTGCTTACTAACCACAGCAATGCGACATGTTTCCACGAGGCCATGAACTGGGGTTTTTGTTTTTTTTTTCCTTTCCTTTTCCCAATCGTTTTCGCTTTTTTGTTTCAATCGTTTTCGCTTTTTTGCTTCAATCGTTTTCGCTTACACGAATGACAGACTGCGGGATTTCACTGTTTGCTTTGACAACAGTGATTTTTGCACCGGACGATTTTTCATTGCTTCTGCTATGATTTCAGGTCAGTGTGCACACCACTTAGAAAAAAAAAATACTCGTTGGTGTTTGAAAATGCAGTTTTATAATTGACTTTAGACTGTATTTGTAGTAAAAACAAATAGAGTTTCGAGAATGGACACTATACAGCGCTCTGCTCTCTTTTTGTCTGTTTTCAGGTGGGGCCGAGAGACATTTGTCTCAGGGAAACAAGCTGTCTAATAAACTGTTCTTGCTCGTTTAAAGTTCTGAGATATCATATTACTGAGCACTGTGCGCAGTTGCTGAATTAAAACATACAAAAGAACACTCCAAAACCCAAAACAAGAACCATCTTTTTGCAGCTTCCTATTTTTTTTAAGACGTTTATTGACAGCTTGTTTCCAAGACCGTTGTGTGTGGTGATTCCTACTGAATCTCACGTCCTCCTCGTGGTGGCCCTGGTAACTGGCCGGCATGTGGCAATCAGCGAAACGGATCACGTGATGGATTGTACTGGTGATACATGCCGGCCAGGCTGAACACAACGGATCTAGAGGAATCAACCTCGAAAAAAAAAAAAAAAAAAAAACAGGCAGGGTGTGACTAGTGTAGGTGTTACCATAATTATTAATCGCCAGTAAAGAATTTGCCCCGGGGAGGAGTAAGCTGGTGGTGATCATTCTAAAGAAGACAATAACACTGTCGTAGGAACCGGGGTAGTGTAACTGTCAGGGTTGGGGGTTGTTACTCGACCAAGATGCATTAAATCTTCAATGAGGCTGAAAGGTTTTCCTAGAGATGTGAAAATTCTATTTTCTAATTCTAAAATCTTGAGTTTATAACTCTAGGGTTAAGAGAATACTCGAGATACCATTTTTATTCCCCCCCCCCCTCCCCCTTAAGAAGGAAAAAAATGTATTCCATCTAGGTTGAGAATTGGCGCTGCGCTTGTATCATGTATAATCTTCCAACATGTGCAAGCTGTAACCTTGGAACGTTTTACAATTTTTTTTTATATTTTATTTTTGTCATTTGATGATGAACGTATCCCGGACACGGAATGACGAAGGGTCTTAATTTATGTCAGAGCCTGCATGTAAAAGTCGGGGTTAGGAAGTTTAGCCCCGGGTTAGAGTCTAACCTCGAACTAAACAAACAAACAAAAAAAACCCACAAAATTTAACCATCGGGCTAGTTTTAAATCAGGGAGTGGGTCCATTCCAGCAAAGTGCCTATGTCGTTATAGGATTTTTGTCTGTTCGCTTTATTTTATTCATTAATGATTTTTTTTTTATTTTTTTTTTTTTTTTTTGGGGGGGGGGGGGCTTTTCTCGTCTGGGTTAGGCCCGTACGGGCCCAGAGGTTCCAGTGAATCGTATCGTGGAAGTCGGTCTCCCGCACTCAGTGTAGGAGTAAAATTTGGGTCTCCCGTACTCATTGTAGGAATAAAAGTTGCATATCCCTACTATACTGGGGTTTTTTTTTTTTTGTTTGGGGGGGGGGGGGGGGGCTCCATTGTGTGATAAGCCTTCGTCGTGAGTGCGTGAGAGTAAAAATGTTTTTTTGGGGGGGAGGGTTGTTCAGTCCATTGCATCCACCTGACCTGGTATTCATGAAGCGCGTATAACCGGCCGTTAACGGTAATTTCCCATTCTTATACGCCCGTTTACATTTAACGCGTTTATCCCAGCGAAACGTGCTTCATGAATATCAGGTTAGGAAACTGCTGTAGTCGTACTCCCAAACTTTTCTAAAAACCACCTCCCCACCCCCTCCTGTTTTTGGAGAGGAGGGGGGGGGGGCGCGAAAAAATGATATATTCACACGACTCGTTACTATTTCCATTCATTTCACTCGCTCTCAAACTTGTCATTTGTATATTTATAATCGTCGTTTACCATCAACCCAAACCGTCTTTTCGCGTATCCATTAACACAGCACTTCTCACAAACATATAAAACCAGCATATTTTGTTGCTTTATTTTCTCAATTTACAAACAGCACAGGCACCAAACTTGGCATGCTAATACACAGCCACTATTATAAACCCATGTAGCATACGATTGTTAGCATAATAAAGGAAATTCAACTACACCATGTTTGCTTTATTTGTCCAGTGTGTATGCGAGTATGCGCACACAATGAGCCAGCAACGGAATACAGTATATGTACACACAAATCAACATGCGCGCACAGATATTCCCTACATGGTCATGCAGATATTCCCTACATACTCACAGCGAACACCTGACCTCAATTAGGGCAAGACACAAAGGTAACGGAAGGACTGGCCAACTAGTGTTAACAGACACATCCGCAGACTGCAAGCGAATCAAGCAGGTAAGTTACCAAGAATGAGGTCCACAACGGGGTTTTCAATGACGAGACTGGCCTAGAATAGAAAGGTGTGCGAACGTACACGCGGACCACAGGAAAAATTTATTTTTCCACCGAAAGCACACAGCTGGGGATCGACCAAGCAGCGTCTAACACCTGCAGTAGTGCAACCTTTATCACGGAGAACAGAAACCGTGGTCACCAACCCAACCTCTACGGGTGGGTGTTTGACGTCCTTTTCCACCACATACGGGTGATAAAGACTGGGCAACGATCAAAAAGCCAGCACAAATTTGGCCCCAGCCGGGATCGAACTCACGTCCCGAGTCCAACGCTCTACCATTCGACCACCCCGGCATCCCCTATACAGTCGGTCACATCAGCCGATGGCGACATAACTTTACAGGCGTTTGCCGGATTGGGAGCTGTCGAAGGGCACTGAACTGTCCTGTACCGCCACAATTCCTATATACGCCACTAGGGACGGGTGTTCGACCTCGGGGCTGATGTCGAACCGAACCGAACCTCTTAAGAGGATGATGCTGACCAGTGGAAGAAGCGCCCTGAGAAACTGTAGAGTTTCCTATCGGGGCGGGAGGACACTGAATGCTTGCCCGATTATCGGTGGAGGGGGAAAACCGACTGGGCGACAGACCCTGAAAACAGAAAAATCACCTGTGCGGGCCATGTTCTTTTGTGGGTGTGCCTCTCGATAGTATTCAGCATGCTCACATATAAGACCTTCGCGTCAGGGAGGCGCCGCTCTAGAAAAAAGGTAGCCAAATTACGGGATACACTGGAGAACCTGCTCACGAAGGAGATCCTGTAAACCAACGAAAGTTTTCTCGACCTTAGCCTAGATAGTGACGAATACCTGACAGAAACCAATAAAATGATTCACCTTCTGGAACGGCAGTTCTAAAACGATTGCGAAAGCCTTCTTTAGAACAATGGAACTTCCTCATAAGTTCGACCTTAAAGATCTAAGCTCGCAACAAAAAGATTTCCGAAGTTCGAAAAAAATTTACAGAGTCGACCGTGCAAGCACAGTCAACTTTGTCACAGTTGCAGAGTTCACACGTGTCCAGATCAACCCGGCTCATAATGTGACCACGGCGCCTAGTCGACTGAGCGACGTTAGACTGATACGGAGCAAGCTATGCTACTACCGATAGGTACACGTATTGGAAAGCAATTTTGTTTCTTGCGTAAACATTTCAGCTCGAGATTGCAGAACCAAAAGTAAAACCGCAATGTTTCACAGCTTTTTGTTGGGAGCTTAGATCTTTAAGGGTCTACGGGGCAAGCAGCACAAAGGGAATGATAAAATGTTAGGCCTGGGCCCTTGAAACAAACAGCTAGGTGAACACGCCTATCACCCTTAATCCATTTACATGCTACTGCCTGAGCTTCAAAACGACAAAGGAACGAACCAGTCATCCTTATCTTCACTGAAGGTAATTTGGGATAGTGCCGACTGCCTGGGGCGGTAGCAGGAGCGGCCGCAGGGCCAGTAGGAGTAGCTAGCCTCTCTCTGTCCAGCTTGCTTTTTTCCCTCTATCTCCTTTTCTTTCGAGGAGCCGGGATAGCCGAATGGTAGAGTGTTGGACTCCCAATGCTCGGGTTTGAGTTCGAATCCTTAATAGCCCAAACACCCACCCCACCCCACCCTCCCCTCTTTCTTACAAATCTAGTTCCTTCTGTTTGAGCTCATATTCTTTTTGCTCCCGCTCTCATTAACTCGTTTTGCTCCGGTTCTCTCATTAACTCCTCTTTTACTCGTACCTGTCTATCAATAGCTTGCTGTATGTAATTCAAGACAGCATCACCAGTGTGAGTGAGACCCAAAGTCTCAGCTTGCTTAACAAGCCTATCAAATGTTTCCTGAGGCAAATCCATGGCGAAAACAAAAATGCCAAAGAGCAAAAGGGCGAAACAAAGAAATGTACGGCAACAAGTTTGCTTAGTCACCCAATGACTGTGGTCGTACCTATCAGCAGCGCTTACCCAAAATACACGAATGACCCGCAAGTTACAAATCACTGTCACTAATAGTCTAAAAGGTCAAGGGGGGGGGGGGGTGTTTGGGGATTTAACGTCCTTTTCCACCACATATTGGTGAAATCAAAGACGGGGCAGCGATGAAAAGGCCAGCACAAATATTTGGCCCCAGCCGGGATACGAACTCACGACCCGAGCATTAAAAGTCCAACGCTCTACCATTCGGCCACCCCGGTTCCCCGGGGGTGTGTTTGGGGGTTTAACGTCCTTTTCCACCAGTTACGGGTGATATCAAAGCATTAGAAGTCCAACGCTCTACCATTCGGCCACCCCGGCTCCCCTAAAAGGTTAAAAAAAACAAGAGTAAAGCATCATACAAAACAGACATGAAACAATCTAAGGCGATCAGCAACTAAACAATGAAATCAATATGAAACGGTGGCAATGAGTAGCTTTTCACACGAAAATCACATTTTGTTTGGGGTTTAACGTCCTTTTCCACCACATGGGGTGATATCAAAGACGGGGCAACGATGAAAAAGCCAGCACAAATATTTGGCCCCAGCCGGGATCGAACTCACGACCCGAGCATTGGAAGTCCAACGCTCTACCATTCGACCACCCCGGCTCCCCTGAACTCAGTGCAGAAGAACAGGTAAGAGCGTGGAAGAGACTGAAATCCGGAAAGAAAGAAAAAGTAGCCAAGCCCTTACGGTAGCGGAAGTATACAATGCCACCGACCCGTACCAGGCTGGACACGGGAACAAAAGACAAAGCACGTGACATTCACTTGCACCCACTGGTTTGGGAAAGGGTCAAACTTCAATTACTAGTACGTTAAAGGGCCGGGAATCTGGGGTCACCAGTCATGAAGTTGTGTTCTCTGTGTGTGTGTGTGTGTGTGTGTGTGTGTGTATGTGTAGCACCACCAAGGAAATGTATTGGATACGTACACTTATCCAAGGGTGGGTGGGTGTTTGTGAGTTTAACGTCCATTTCCACCACGTATGGGTGATATCAAAGACGGGGCAACGAGAAAGAGGCCAGCACAAATACGTGGCCCCAGCCGGGATTCGAACTCATGACCCGAGCATTGGGAGTCCAATGCTCTACCATTCGGCTACCCCGGCTCCCCGTACACTTATCCAAGGTTACATGCATAGATCACAAGGCAAATACAAAAGGGTATTCTTATAACAGTTGAATATAATAATTGTCACACAAGTGCTGTGCTTGCAAAATAAGTCACAACTTAAGACACCATACAAACAACTGACTCCTCGTTCCGGAGACGCAGTGTCTAGGCTCACAGTCGGCTCCGGGTAAACGAGAGAACAATCAACGTAGAATAGCTGACACGGGTTCCAGGACCAAGGGTTCCAAAAAGTGCCTTCCCATCCGAGCTGCCGCGGACAACTCCAGGCTGGCGAAGACCAACACCGTCGGGGAACTTGTCTCTCCAGGGACAGGACCCAACCAGCGGGGACTACCAAAAACCCCTGCAGAGCAGAAACCGACCGTAAGTCTATGGCATATAACAACCTACAGGCCTGCCTGCATAGCAGACACCTATGAATCTAGAGCACATGACAATAAACCTACAGGGTAATCTTGAAGAATAGTATACGAAATTCTGACGTTGTGCCCATGTGATCAGCAACCAAAATGGCGCATTGGATTTGCATGCATATCCCTACTTGTGAAATGAAATAAATTATTTGCACCCACATGTGGGGAAGGAGAGGTCAAACTGAGCTGGTGAGGGTGTCTTACGTCTCTTTGCATCGAGCAGAACCGAAAGCACCCGGAAAAGTGCGTGCAAATAGCTCCCAGAATTTCCTACAGGGTAATTGTAAAGAATAGTATACGAAAATAATTGGAGCTAATTGCACGCACTTTGACGGGTGTTTTCGGTTCTGCTCGATGCAAAGAGACATAAGACACCCTTACCTACTCACTTTGACCACTCCTTTCCCACAAACATGCACAACATATCCCTGAATAACTGGCGACCACGGCCGTTTTCACCCACCTGATCGCCAACCAAAATGGCGTGCAGATGACTGCTCGGGCCGTGGTCGCCAGAACCGAAGACACCCGTCAAAGTGCGTGCAATTAACTCCAATTATTTTCGTATACTATTCTTTACAATTACCTTCGTATACTATTCTTCAAGATTACCACCTACAGAGTCCAAGTCATAATTCCACTAACCTAACACCAATATTACACCACAATTAATAAACCTATGACTTGGAATATGAAAAGAGAACGTACCTGAGCGCTACGGCAGTACAAGGCGTTGACAACAACGGAGGGTAGGACCTGGCATCAGAATACAAGTGCGGTCTCCTACACGCAATGTCGAACGGGCCTCAGGAAGATGTCCGGCCAATACTCCCACCAGCACCGGGCAAAATGCACCGAGCCTGGTAAAACGTAGCAGTTCCTGACGGGAACGTTCTAGAAATGTCCATGCAGCCCGAGAGACACGGGAGTTCCCGAGTCGCAACTATTGCACGAGCGAGATACGAATAGCGAAAGTCACTCCCGTCACGCTGCTGACGAGAAGCACGGGCTACCTCAAGACATAACTGGCGAGCACTATACACAAATCACGCAGTACCACGGACTACACCTGCAGCGCGTCCGTGACACTCACACACACAGAGAGTTAGAGTTGGGGTAAGGGTTTGGGTTGGGTAGGCTTAGGGTTAGTGGGCGCAAAACGGGTGTCGGTAAAAAGTAAACAAACTTTGCGAATTTCCAAGATGACGGACGAAGGGATCGTCGCAGTGTGGCTCTTTGCGGTGCCTCTAAATAATTTCTACGTCGCAAACTTGTATTTCTTTCGCATACATGTACGTCATAAACATCATTATTTTAATAAACTGCAGGCAAGACAACACTTTCACAGGGAATTATTTCATCACAGTCAGGGCCCGTATGTAAAAGTCGAGGTTAATTTAACCCACGACTACGGGCCTAACCCAGACTAAGACAAAAGAAACACAAAAGCAAAATTACATTAAAAAAGGAAGCGAAAAAAAGGGAAAAATCCTTCTATAACGACTTAGGCACCTTGCTGGAATGGGCCCGCTTCTTGATTTAAAACAACAACAAAAAACAACAGAAAATTTAACCCTAAAGCTAGTTTAGTTCAAGGTTAGACTCTAGGCCGGGGCTAAAACCCCTAACCTCGACTTTTGCATATGGGCCCAGCTCTTGTAGGCGTCGATCACGGGGTGATCGAAATTCAAAAGAAAGAACTGCTGAGAGTTAAAACGCACTTGTCCACGTATGCACGTCAGCAAGTGCAAACCCGTCACCCAGATGACAACTTCCAACGCATAACCTGCACCTGCAACCGGGGCAAGCGAGAGATGTGTGACGTCATTTATTCCAGACAAAACTTTTTTCACGTGCATGTCCAAAGAGGCGCAAGCAAGGTGAAGGAGCTTGAATTTGAGTGAGATTGCATTATGATACAAAATACAAACCCCGTAACCTTGTTCATGTCTCTGCAATTGCTTCTTTGTTCTAACGACGACAATTTCCTATTGAAAATCCAAGCGTTCGACGTGACATGTTAATGTAAAGGGCCAAACTTCCGTTTCCAGACAAGATGGTGTAGGAGGAACGGTCAAGCTCCTGCACGCTCGACATAGACGACTCCTCTCCTGTCAATCAAAGGGGCGAGCCACCTGAATTCAGCCAATGGCGTGCCGTGGCATAATGAGCACAACACGTATCATGATCCGGCAAGCATCCTTGCCAGACTCTACAAAGAGGGAAGCACGTGTAGTTTGATATGACCGAGACATGGAAAGAAAGCAGCAAGTCCATTGACGTCATTTGAGGAAATAGGCCATTACGTCAATCTCTTTCATTTTGAAATCGCCCCTTTTACCATTAAATGACGTCATGGACGTATTGTGTTTTGCCAGTACACCGCACGGGGCTCTATTGTCTATAGTAATATTATGAATGATTTGTAGAGCTCTGACTACAATACATAGCCGCTCACAAATTCAATTTTCTACCTTACTTTTAATATTCTCGTCTTTCGAAATCTTCTTTTGGCCCAATGCCAGCCCTTGAGATGCTGTAGCCTGGCAGGTGTCTAAGACCTACGGTACACGCTGCGAGCCTGCGGAGCCTTCGCACGCTGGTGAACGGGTTTTCTGTTCACACGCTACGAGCGTACAACGAGCGGACTGCGCCACCAGCATGGCGCTGGACAATACACAACAAAGAACGAAAAGTGCGCGGTCTGCGGCGATCGATTGGCGTGGCGAGGAAAATACAGGAACGTGTTCTATTCACTGGCGAGCCGATGGCGTCGCACTACAGTGCCCGTAGCGAGCCGATTTAATTGACTGAGGGTGAATTTTACCGCTGGTAGGACGTGCAAAATTGGCACGTGTGTTGGTCCCCTAAGTGGTGCACGATGTTAGACACTTCCAGAAGAGCTGTAGAACGATTTGTGAGCGTAGAGTTACACGAAGATGGGTCTCTATGACACGAGCAGGATTTGTCATCTGTCAGTGCGCGTCTTAGTATCCTGAGCCTTGTTGCTACTTTAACTGACCAAGGCTTCGGAAGCAAAACGAGTCATGACAAATAAACAGGTTTAGCACGCAGCACACATGTTTCACTAAGGCGCCCCGGCCAGAGGATTTTTTTTTTTTTTTTTACTCACATGTGTAGTGGGGTGAGTATGTGTTATAACTCAGCGCCGGCCGACGTCCGTTGTCTGTCGTCCGCCGTCGGTCTTCTGTCGTTTCGACGTCTATCGTTTCGTAGTTTGTCGTTTTTTCGTTTGTCGTCTGTTATCCGTCGTATGTCGTCCGTTGCGTGTCGTGCGTCGTCGGTTGTCCGACATGGTGGAAGTTTGTGCACGGGAAAAAAAAGACCTGTACAAAGTTTCAAGGGTTGTAAACCCACAACTAGCAGCTAAAGTGAGTACGTAGTAGTAATTACTAGTGCTAGTAGTAGCAATCATTTGCGCTAGTAGTAGCAGTGCTATGTTGCTTGTAGTAGCTGCGTCACTGACTGTCACAGAGGCGAAGCAGGCAACGATGTTCGAGTCTGCACGTAACGTTGGCTCGATCGAATTTGAGGAGAAATCCCAACCCTGCCTTCACTGGAGCGGTCAAACCGGCGCGAGGCGCTAAACCGCTGGCCACGTCCCCCTCAGCTTGATGATGTTCAGTTTTTGGCACAGTTATCACACCTGAGTTTGTTAAGCAATCTTCGATTTTGATGGCAAAAAAACTCACAATTCTTGGAACTTGAATTGCGTGTAAGTCACAAGCCCAAAACTCGAAGGAAACGTTACTGAAGGGTCTGTACAAACTTTGACCCAGGTCAGAACGTTCCTCTTTTACTGCACCTCGGTTTCCAGGAAGATCGATGGCGGCGCACGCGCAGCTGTGTCGATATTTACTGACAGCAGCCAATCAGATTGAAGCAGGACTAACGTCATAAGGGCGCGTTGATATTTTCTGCTTCGAAACGCGTTATTCGCGCTTTTAAACGCTTTTCGTCCTAAAAACAGGGCGGGGTCTTCGCCGCCTTGCCGTTTGCGTTTCCTGCTGTGCTCCTTACGTGGTGGAAAAGGACGTTAAATTCTCAAAGACCCACCCACCCTCCTGTCGTGCTGCGCCTGTCCGCTATGTAGACACATATCTTTAGCACATTTCGTATCGCATATGAGTATCCCATGTTTATGACTTTCTTTTCGGTTTTGGCCCTGTATGCGAAAATCAGGCAAGATTAAATGTTCCTTAAAGCCGGCTCTTAAGAGGGCACTGCGGAGCGCCACAGTGCTGTCCACAGTTGTGATTTTGGGGGCTTCCGCCGCTGTGGCGTCATCACAGCAACCTGGATTTCAAATAGCCACAACTGTGACTGTGGTTTCCACAACAAATTCTGATTGGCTGTGCTACGTCACTCGGCGCGCAAACATGGCGGACAGCCAGTGCATCTTTAATCGGTTTGTCACCGAGCACAGCTGTGTTCAGTTTTGTAGTTAGTAGACACACCGAGCGCAACGACTGTGATGTGCACATGTGTGTTTCGCGCGCTGCGCCCAGTTAAGAGCAGGCTTTACGGCACCTAACTGCAGCAAACACGCGTATAATCAAAGTGCAACACTCCCGCTAAGCCGAATTTCAATTAATTATGATGATTTTTTTTTTAATTAATGAGACCACTGTTGCACAACCCAAAAACTTACTTGGTAAGAACTGAGTTAACATCGACATGACTCAACTTCTGCATAGATGCAGGGGAAG
>JACVVK020000071.1:277500-355000 GCA_018292915.2 Batillaria attramentaria
CCATTACGCAAGGCGAGGGCCTTCCCTACCAGCCCCGAGACCGCTGCAGGCTGCATAATAGTGACTTAAAGTGGCTCTTCGTGATGTGAAGATTTCAAGTAAAACTGCGATTTCTGCCTGGCCTTTTAAGAGTTAAAAAGAAAGTGACAGAAACGAAGTTTCTGAACAAACTTTTTGATCTCAGTTCACGTCTCCTGAACGCCACAGTATGTGTGTTCAGTTGTATTGGTGACCAATATTACTGAGCAGACCTCCGCCCGTGTTATGCCAGCCCCTCCCGGTTGCTATCACAGGACAGTGGACATAGTCAAAGCCTTTTCATGCTCGCTGCTCATCTCGTTTAACGCTGCCGGGCCGGGTCAATTCCTTGACCAGTCGACCTTAACTTTATTGCCAACATCTGGCTGTCTGATCGGAGTGGGGTGAAGGAAAAGTATAGAGGGTGTTGGAGCAAGCGGGTATTGGTAGGTAAGGTATTGTTGGTGTTTTGGTGTGGTGGTGGAGCTCTCTCTCTCTCTCTCTCTCTCTCTCTCTCTCTCTCTTTCAATCAGTCAATCCAGAATTTCTCTCCAAAAAGGCTAATTTTACAACCACAAAAAAGTTTGACAACAATGATATGCTCACGAACAGAAAACTCACAGTACTTTAATGATAATCAAACTCATTCTTTTTAGACAATACTTCTGTGCTCTCAACCAGTTAGTATTTGTGATGGCCTTTTTTCTCGTTGCCCCGTCTTTGATATAACCTTATGTGGCGAAAAAGAACATTAAGCCCTCAGATCCCCTCCCCCCCCCCCCCCCCCCCCATCCCCAGCTCTCGTTCACATTAATTTACCGTATGCCTTTCGTTGAACCTAATTTGTAGTCTAGCTTGGTCACTAAACACTTCAGACTATCTATACACAGCTCATGCTTCAAGCCGAAAATTTCCTCAAACCTGAGGAGATCGCGTGCAGGCCTTACATCGCGCTGTGCACCACACAGCATGTAATTCTTCGGGCTAAACTCTAGACTGTATACATCGGCAAGAGCTCTGATCTGCCCGTGCAAATATGGCAACGCGAAAAACACGGCAACACTTTGACGGTTCGCGCATTAGTCAAACAGAGCTTTCATCAACTGGCCAAACTGAACCATGTCCTGACAGACATACCCGTCAACAAGTCACTCGACAGATCGAAGTACTGTGCAGAATAAAAGTTCCAATTTGTGCCGCTAGCGGGTGTGTGTGAGCGTGAATGGTTCCAATGCTGTAGAACCATTCCTATTTGGAGTGTTTTGTCAACCGTTCAAGAGGCCAATTAGGACGTCGCGTACCCGTGTTTGGCCTCACATTCAGATTCACGCAGCGTGTAAACTTCGGCCCCACCCATTAAACCCGATGCCCTCCTACAGAAGTTGTGATCATTAAGTTTCAATTAAGTTTCAATAGGTTTTCACGTGTGGCCGCCAGTATCGAAGGTTAAACTGCGTTCAGTTCTGCCGAACATGTACACGTTAAATGTTTGACAAACATGCACGGAACGACATGCGGTTAGCTCATGTTGAAGGTAATGTCATATTCAAGGCAGTGCTGAACCGTAATTCGTGCGGGATACTGTGAATGAAATGCAGTTTTAGTTATATCTAATGGCGTGAGCCGAGCTGTAGAGCCTTTGTCATGAGTTCGATTCCCTGCTCTGTGTGTGTGTGTGTGTGTGTGTGTGTGTGTGTGTGTGTGTGTGTGTGTGTGTGTGTGCGTGTGTGTGTGTGTGTGTGTGTGTGTGTGTGTGTGTGTGTGTGTGTGTGTGTGTGTGTGTGTGTGTGTGTGCGTGAGACAGAGAGAGAGAAAAAAAACTGAATGTGTGTGTGTGTGTGTGTGTGTGTGTGTGTGTGTGTGTGTGTGTGTGTGTGTGTGTGTGTGTGTGTGTGTGTGTGTTGGGAGGGGGGTGGGGGTGAGAAGATAGGTGTGTGCGTGGGTGTGCGTTCATTAGTCCGTGCGTTCGTACCTGCATGTATTTTAACTTGTCCTCTGTCGTCCTTATTGTTTGGTACAAGCTCTTTGTGCTGCACTTTCTCTAAGCTCTTTATGATTGCTCAACACTAATACCATCACTCGCTATTGAGTAAAATGTCACCATCACTCTGCCTTAGCAAAACAGAGAAAACATCCGTGAGTATGGCACAGCATACATGATCCGTGAACAAACTCCCAACAAGTGACGTGCCCACATCATATACATAATCCTCATATTCACTCGCCACAAAGATTAACACTTAGCTAAAGTGTGTGCAGCACTGCCCTTATACATATTATGTACGCGTCCCTACGCGCCACTCAGGGGCCCGGGTGCATGACGTAGGTTTGAGGGCTAAGACAGGTGGTTACGACAATCCACAAATTAGGAGGCCTTCGAAGCAGGTCAAAGACTACAAATGCACGAGGCTTTAAAATGCCTATATATTCCCTGTTAGCATCATAGTCACCCCTAAAAACGATTCAATCTAGAAACAAAAATTACCATACGCAGACCATTCAAAGCCACTTCACTCAAATCCACTCACGTCACCTGTGCCGGACCTCTGCGCTCAATTTATGTCCTTACGCTAGCAGTTCACGAACCGGTGTCTTATCTTGTTATTTAACGTTCTCTTTCTATTACTTTCACAAACACTACAACGTTATAATCACGCAGACAAAGCTGAATCAGCACGTGGTACAAACTTCCATGACTGACAATTCAATATGTCTGCCTTTTTCCAAAGTAGTATTCAATTCAATTCAAAAATACTCTCTTCTCTGTTTTAAAATATAGCATTTCAAATGGAAATTTTTCTTCAGACTCAGGTAGTTGCTCCGTTCATTATAATATGATCTTGATAATAATGAAATTTAGTATATGTACTGCGTGAACAGTACAATTATAATGATAATATGGGTACTTAATGGGACACCCTCCCTCTCGCGGGAGCTCAGGGCGCCTTACAATGAACACACACTCACTCACCCACAAACGCACACAACATGCCTCCACATACATTTAACTGCAAACACACAATGTGCAGCATCATACACGGGCTGCCCCCGGGTCCTGCTCACACACACACACACACACACACACACACACACACACACACACACACACACACACACAAACACACCCTTCATATTCAATACGTCAGGTCTGTCTTTTGTTAACGCCGGAACGACGCTTCATTTCAAATTCTGAACTGTACATCACTGACTGGCTTATTTAGGGACACAGGCACTAGACAGTTACCGTCTAAGTTCAGGAGTTAGTCTTTCATGAGACTGCTTGCTACCTTGTGCTGTTCTGGGGGAGTTCTGCACTCTATCTTTTCCAAACTAATCAAAACCTATTGAACTTGTGCCACTCCAGACAATTTCTTTGCGCAGTCAGGCGAAAATTTATTTTCCTTTTTCGCCCTGCAGAGTGGCAAGGGTTAAATCACTCGGCTTCGTTCAGGAAGGGTGTTCTGTCCTCAGTGCGCCAGCCAGCTGAACGTGCGTTGGGTTCAGAAGTTTCGTTCTTGTTCGTGAAAATGGACGACTCCACTCCTGTCGATCAAAAGGGGCGAGCCCCCAGAATTCAGCCAATCAAGTCCCGCGGCATAATGAGCACAACACATGGCATGGTCTGACAAACATTTTACCAGACACTACGACGAGGGAGGTTGGGTGGATGGGTGTTTGGGAGTTTAACGTCCTTTTCCACCACCTTTGGGTGATGTCAAAGACGGGGCAACGAGAAAAAAGGCCAGCACAAATGTGGCCCCAGCCGGGATTCAAACTCACGACCCGAGCATTACAGCGAGGAAAGCGGGTGGGTGGGTGTTTGGGGGTTTAACGTCCTTTTCCACCACATAGCAGCGAGGGAAGCACGTGTGGTCGGACTGAAACATGGAAAGAAAGCAGCAAGTCCATTGACGTCATTTGACGAAAATTACCATGACGTCATTCTCTTTCATCTTGAAATCACCCCATTTCCCACACAATGACGTCATCGACGTACTGTGTTTTGACAATACAGGACCTGTCACATAATTATTACTAATTCCAACACAAACACCAACTTCAGCATCTAAATATAATCTCAAACTGTTTTTGAGATCACAGCCCCCCCCCCCCCCCCCCCGGTTTAGATTTATCCGATGGTTACTGGAAGCCCGCACTTCACACACTTTCCACCGACACCATATTTCAAGCAGACGTCAGTTTTCAAATCCAGCCTCAACGGTTTCCGTGGCCGAAGCATGCTCTCTAGGGTTGGAGGAACGAATGTGGATTACCAGCTCGCGTTTCGATTGGAGGTCATGTCAGTGTGACCACAGATAGCTGAGGGGACCTGTTTGAAGTCACTTCGACGACATCGTAAATTGTGGCTGCAATTTCGGAAAGCGTTTGGAGAGGCAGCGAGGCACCGTATATCTGTGTTCGTTCCTGTTCTAAAGATCTGTGGTGAGGGCACGTTCGAAATGCGTTCGCAGCACAAAAGAATAATAACAGGTTAGGTGCGTATTTTCACGTGGTATTGTCCTTGCCCACCACGAAAATGATCCGTCCGAAAAACAGGAGTGCATTTATTTTTGCACACACAAGCCACACACGGAGTCACAGAAGTTACAGCGGTTCATAGCTGTCTTCAAATGAAACAAAATTGCCCTTCTTTTCTAGGTAAGAATTTGAACGAGCGTGTGACACAACAGGCCATTTCGTGTTTCAGATGTTGTTGTTGCGGTGTTTGTATGTGTAGAGATCGCGAAAAGCCACTGCATTTCGATGGAAATTTCTAGACCATCCCAGAACATGCGAGTGCAGTAACATCACTAGACTACGTAACCTTGGAAAGATTCCGTACTTGCTAGTAAGTTGAGGGATGTTCTAAATCTGACCTGTTTAGTATATAAGCAGCCCTGCACAGCGTTCTGGGTTCTTCCTCTTTCATGAGTTTGTTCTTGCGCATCTTCTGTTAATAAAGTATTGGAGTTCTATCCTGTTGTATCCCGTGTCTTCTCTGCGAGTGCACCGAGAGAGCGACATAGCAGGAGTAAAATACAACAGCATGACTGTGTCAAACATGGAAGAGGCGGCCAAGGCGTTGGGGTTTGGGGTTTTTTTTTTTTTGTGGGTGTTTCTTTTTTTCAGAATAAATGTGTGGGCGTGTGTGCTTGAAGGTAATGGGGATTCTCTGCTTTCTTCAACTCCCACCCACACTTCGTCTCCCCCCCCCCCCCCCCATCCCTTCCTGTTTCATGACCTTTCCAAAGGCCAGATCGTCTCAGGCACATATATGCCACTACAAACGCACAGAAAGTTTTTGAATACCTGAACTTACCAAATGTGATAATTTCACCCAAATTCCTCGTCGAAACCTCAAAACATTTGGGGAGCGCGCGTTTAGCTTTGCTGCCCTGTCACTCTGGAACGCACTACCTGCCGGCCTGAGAGACCAGTCGGACATAGATCGTTTCAAGTCTGACTTGAAAACGCATCTGTTCCGGCTGGCTTTTGACTAGGCCCACTTACCTCCTCCTGATTCAGCTGCTCTGTGTGTGTGTGTGTGTGTGTGTGTGTGTGTGTGTGTGTGTGTGTGTGTGTGTGTGTGTGTGTGTGTGTGCATATTTGTTGGTATGGGTGCGGGAGTATGCGCATTGAGTCTTTTTGTGAGAACTTTGCGCTACATAAGTACAATTCATTATTATCATTATTATAAATTGCTGTTGTTGTTCTTCTTGTTGTTAATGTTGCTCTTGTTTGTCCGTCTGTTTGTTCAGTTTGCTTGACTTGTGTCATTTTTGTTTTCGTTGATGTCGTGGTTGTTTTTGTTTAACTGGCCTGCCGCACGCATCAAAGCCGACATCCATTACAGTATCAACGACTTTACAGACAGATCGAGGTGCCAAATTAATGTACGACCGTGCCATGCGGCCGGGCTCTGATAGGATTTGTAGCGCGGAGTGCAGCGGCGTGGAATGAGCGGCTTGTACCCAGCAGACCCCGGTTGTCGCTCAGGGCACCGCTCTGAGTAGAAAAGGTTACGTTAGGCGGCACTAGACGGGCCCACCCTACGCACCTATCCTTCAGTTTACCCGCTCGCTGCCCGATAGAAATCAAATCCACCTTCTCGCAGAATGTCTGGAGATGTTATCGTAAAACTGCTTCTTTTGTTGTGACCGGCCATGTTTCTGTTTTAGGGTTTGTGTTAGGGAAAGAGCTGCTGTCATCAATATGCTGATGGCACGGTATGGTGGAAGAACGCTGTGTCGAGATGTGTGGTGAGGTGTGGTGATCTTAAAAAGAAGTGTGCACCGGTGGCAGTTTCGTTTTGCATTGTACTGTATTGTCATAACTGGCGGGTTTTATTTTCTTCACTTTCTGAGGTCAACTTTCGTCTTGAATATGACAATTCCACTTACGTAAACTTGAGAGTATAGTATTGTCCGGAAAAAGGTTAGTTTGTGTGGCAAGAAAATTGTGAACGCGTAAACTGAAAGTGACATCTCTTCATTTCTTATCCTAACTCACACGCCATCGAAATGAACATTTCTTTGGAAGACTTCAAAGGGTGAAACACGTTATATTGTTTGTAGTGGCAATTGTTTTTGTAGGCCCGGTTGCGTCAACAGTTTTCCACTCAACTTTCCCGTCAGATTTCCACCGAAACAGCAAGAAATGGACAAACGGATATAAGAAACAAGATACCTCTGCTGTTGGAACATCGCCTATAGTGAAAGCTTCAGCCAGACATTTCAAGAGCAGAGAGAGAAACTGAGAGAACACTAACGCTTTAAAATTCGTATGTTGCTCCACAGAGCAAGCAGTCCACACGCTTACGATAAGTGTTTGAGATCACATGCCCTACGGGCCATAACCGGCTAATTGTAATGATTACTCTGTCTTCACAGTGTTGTTTAAAAGGCTGATCGTCGAGTGGTGCTTTATCTGACAACAGCGCTCTACAAGAATCTGTCAACAAGACGCGAAAATAGGCGCCATTGTCATTCAGTGTGTCTGCTGGCGCATTGTGCGAATCCAAAGGGCAGACAACATGCGAACCTTGTTAGTGATACTCAGCGACAAGGTACGGAGGTGAATTCATAGTGTTTGTGTCGTGCTGTGCTGTGTTTTGTTTAGCGACTTATTGTGCACCGGGCTGACTGATTCTTCCAGAGCAGTTTGAAATTTGTGTGTAGATGAGTTGAGCGAGGGCTTTTCCGTCTGTTTCGTTGCTGTGAGGTGAGTCTCTCTCTCTCTCTCTCTCTCTCTCTCTCTCTCCTGTCACAGTATGTGTGTGTGTGTGTGTGTGTGTGTGTGTGTGTGTGTGTGTGTGTGTGCGTGTGTGTGTGTGCGTGTGTGTGTGTGCGTTTGTGTCTGCGTGCGCGCGCGCGCGCGCGCGCGCGCGTGTGTGTGTGTGTGTGTGTGTGTGTGTGTGTGTGTGTGTGTGTGTGTGTGTGTGTGTGTGTGTGTGTGTGTCATTCTGTGTGTGTGTGTGTGTCATTCTGTGTGTGTGTGTGTGTCATTCTGTGTGTGTGTGTTCATTGTTTGTAAAACCTAGGCTGAAAAGTTTGACAGGTGCCAAAAACTGACACCCTGTTGCAAAACTGTTTAGGATATCTCCGCAAACTTTACGCAAACTGTGTCTGCCGCTCTCAAAACTACACAAGACGTACACACGATCACGAACCAGAGAATATGACTGCTCAGCAAACCAGTGAAATGTGTGTTTTTATCTAAGAACGATGTTTGAAATTTTGGTTAATTCCTACCTCCAAACACTGATAAACTTCGTTTGGAAAAAAAACAAAAAACAATCTTACCACGTAACTTAAAAGTTACCCCCCACCCCCATCCCAGCTCCCCCCCCCCCCCCCCCCCACGCACACACCACACACACATAACACACACACACACACACACACACACACACACACACACACACACACACACGTTAGCAATGAGAGTTAAACATGCCCAGACATTGGAACCTTACTCTCGACAACATATAAAGCTGCGTATATAGAAGACTGAAACAGCCTTAAAAAGCGTCTACACCTGGTATATAACATAATTTTTTTTTAATGTCACAGCAGGTGTCTATAATTAAAAGCCTGCAAATGACAAATTCAGTCAGGCGTGTCCTCCTATCAGCAGCTGATCAGCACTTTACATGTCGTTAAGGTCTGACGGACGGACAGCGGTACTGTACGTGAGCGAAAAGCACATCACTGTTGGAGACAGCTACAGTACTAGACTGTGGTTAACCCTTTTCTGCCTAACATCCCATTTTTGAGACACTCTGCAAAATAATAATAATAATAATAAAGGGTATCATACAGATTCAACTCACAACTTCCCGAACTGAACCCAACACGCACGCTGACTTGAATCACACGCACTCCCTCACGCATAGGACACCAAGACATTACAATCACGTGGTGTGAAGGGTCAGTTCAGCTGTTGAAGCTGGTAATTTAGATTTTTTTTTTAAAGTTTGTGGCTAAAAATGTCCAAAGCAGAGGGGGAGGAAGCCGGATTACCCGGAGAGAACCCCCGACGATCGGCCCGACTGAACAGTGCCTCATACTAAACAAATCATTTGATGCTTTAAATGGGACTCGAACCTGACCTCGCGCACTTGTGGCAGAGTCTTTACCACTAGACCACCGACCGCCTCCCACAAAGCGCTAATTGTACCCGGTTTTTTTTGCCACGCTTTACAAAAAGAAAAGCAAATTGTTCAGACATGGGTTGGAAAACTTCTCATTTTGCTGGTTGAACAATATTATGAGGTGGTTCTTCGTAGTTTAGGAAAGTTATGTGTTTTTTGGCATCCACTTCTGTTGTGCTTGGTAGAAACGGAAGCACAGATGGTTAGAACCTTAAAATCAACAAATAATTTGCGGCTGAGTTGGTAAGAAAAACGTGAAGTCAGAGCCGGAACGTACTCGCGCGATTTGCAGAAGTAGAACGAACTATAACCATTACCTTCGCTGAAAGACATTTAGAATTGTCTTTGAGGGTTGTCGTAGTGGAAGCAAAGGGGACGGGGGAGGGGGCGCTTTTGGGGAGGGGGGAGGGGGCGCTTTTGGGGAGGGGGGGAGGGAGAGACGTGGATCAGTGGGTCGGGGATCAGTGGAGGGAACGGAACAAGAGATAATCTTTGCCGGCTGTGATAGGACTAATTAACGGCAGTGGACTTGATGTTTATTTGCTAATTATAACCGTTCTGCGTGTGGCAAGGGTAGCTAATGATAGAGCAGACCGTTCACTGAAGTACTCAATTGGTAAGAACCACTGGCTTTGGTACTGTGACAATGTCCCTCTGGTGAATCAGTGTCGAAGTTTCAAACCATGTACTTTTCTTTAGATTTAGTTGGTCTCTGTTTCCAAATCATCCGTCTCGTGTGCGCTGTGCATACGCAAGAGAGAGACACCTACAGACAGCGAGACAGAAACGCACAGACAGACAGACAGAAGAGGAGACAGTACGACAGAAAATTATCCGGACTGAGCCGTGATAATTCGGAACATGTAGAGCTGTCAAGGTGTGCTACTCCGTAAGGTCAGAGAATCAGACCAACAAAGCAGCTCTTACTTCCCCTGATCCAGCTGTCGGCTCTTGGCTGAGCTGGAACAGCTTCGGCACACCACAGAGGTAAATGGTGTATGTGTATTTTCCAGGCAGTGCAAAGCCTGCACACACACCTGGCCCTTTTGCCTTTTACTTACTCTAGGGTTCACACACACACACACACACACACACACACACACACACACACACGACCCTTGTCAGTTTACTGCCAGAATAAGAGCGTGGGGTTGCCGGAATTCTTTGCGTACACATGATGCTTCTTTTGTCTCGGCCACTGACTGAACTGAAAGAAAAGACACTGACTAAAATTAGAGAAGGACACGTCTCATGCATTTGTTTTCTTTTGTTTTCTTTTCTTTTCTTTCAGCTTTAATCCCTGCAAAGAAAGTGAACCAAATGAGTGAGCATTTTAACAATGGACGGCTCCACTACTGCCTAGAAAAGGGGGCGAGCCCCCAGAATTCAGCCAGTCGCGTGCCGTGGCATAATGAGCACAACATATGGCATGGTCTGGCAAATTAACTGACTTTCTTGCCAGACACTATAAAGAGAGAAGCACATGTAGTTTGACATGACTGAAACGTGGAAAGAAAGCAGTATCTCCGCTGACGTCTTCTTCAAGTTTTGAGGAAAAAGACCATTACATCAATCTCGTTCATATCGAAATCACCCGTTTTACCACAAAACAACAAAAAATGACGTCACTGACGTACTGTGGTTTGCCAATACACGGCAGAGTAAAGAACGGGGCTTCAGTTTGGCCTCGGGTTTTGCTGAATGGAGTCGTCTATTCCACGCTGACCCATCTCTCTATTCTTGAAGACGTGTTGCTGTTACCGTACTGCGCAACGCTGGCATTCGATCACTAAGAAATCCGCCGAATATGAACGTGGAAGCCAAAAGTGGTTATCGTCGCTAAACTAATCCCTTTACCAGCCTCCCCCCAGCCGTCCCTTGATTATCCCCCGCCTCCACTAATCCCCCGCTTAAAGAGAAACAAATTCTCCTCGTCCGGTCGGCGCAGCAGGCCCGGTTGGGCAAGTTGGGCAGGTAACTGGTGGCGGGCAAGTGGCCTGGCACCACGTACTGCAGGCTGCGGGAACTGCTCCATTACTCTGCCATCGATCCCGTGTGTGTCAAAATAACTTCGATCGCTTCCTTCCCTCCCTTCTCCCCCCTTCTCTCCCCCTCCCCCCCCCCCCCCGTCCCCTCTCCACATTGTTACGCTTCTCCCTGATTGTTTGCCTCTTCCGTGTCCTACGGAACAACAGATTGTACAGCATAAATAGCCCGTATATTGCGAGGACATGCTCTTCTTTTTTTTCTTTTTTTTTTCTTTTCTTTTCTTTTCTTTTTTGTACTGCGTTGAGGTTTGACGATCCTCCGTACGCTGTTCAGTTCAGTTAAGGAAGGTATCTCTGCGTCGGGAAAGCCCATAAAATTATGTGTTCCACCTCCATCTCTCGCCCTGTCATTCCCTTTGCAGGGGAATCTCTGGCATTATGACTAAAACTTCGCTCACGCAAAGTGGGTCTGATACTCTCTACTGCTCAGGCTCATGGCACACGTTTTGTTTCGAATCTGTCACACGAGAAACACAGAAAAACACCATGTTCGCTGTTTGTTCGGACTAAGGACACTCCAGTGTGACATGAGCCGTACAGAAGATAACTTTACTTTGGAAAGAATTGCACTTGTGAGTGCGCCTTTTAATCTGACGTCTGCTGGTCGAGTGAACGAAAACTTCAACGACCCGAAGTTTCCCGTTTCGCTTGTCAACTTGAGTTATGGCTTCTGTTTGCTCCGTGCTAGCATGTGTGTGTAACTGTAACAATGCTAGACATTACAAACTCAACTCTGAACGACCTGTGAGCCTAAATAGTGGAGCCTAACACGCACTTCTGGTCTTCCTAGGCGCAGGCCATTCATAATGCTTGCCAGGCTGGCGAGGGTGTCTGTTCAACAACAACAACAAAAAAAAACGGACGTGTTTCCCAGTGCTGGATCCGGAGTGCGGCGACAAAGCTCTGCTCGTAGGGGAAAACTGATTAGAGCGCTATACTCCCATTTTACGCCGTACTATTCTGACGCCCGTGCATTCTGCCTCCCACTTTTGGCTTTTGCTGTTGACACGCTTGAGATGGCAGCAGCCGTTCGCCAACGGTGAAATGCATTTATTGGGAGAAGCTGCCATGATTGTTCCGACATGGAGACTGAGTGGCCGGCAAGTTTTGTAACGCCGTCGGTGCCAGTTCGACGGGCGAGTGACTTTGATAAGAAGTCAGCGATGCTGTGAGAATATAGACGAGAGATAACTTGTCAAGCCGTTTTGTGTTGAGATGTGAGTGTGAGAGAGGCGGTTTATGTGTGTGTATAGCTGTGATGGAATTCCAGACAATGACGGGAAGTGATATCGCCAATATTCTTAGCCGCTGTCCGTTCCACTCAAGTAAGTCTATTGGTCCCTCGTCCCACCGGCGGCCTATGCATACGCCAGTTATGGCATGTTGCTATGAAGTGTCATGTGTGTGTTGAATCTTGGGTGACCTTCGCTTCTGATGGTGACATTTATCACCGTGACTAATGTTATTTGGTTGATGAAGCGTTTGTTGGGGGAGGGGGGGGGGGGTGTTCATGACTATTGAGTGTTCTTTCATTCAGTATCACGTATCTTTTTTTCTTTTCTTTTTTTTTGGTTGTGTGTGTGTGTGTGTGTGTGTGTGTGTGTGTGTGTGTGTGAGAGAGAGAGAGAGAGAGAGAGAGAGAGAGAGAGAGAGGGAGAGAGAGAGAGAGAGGGAGAGAGAGAGAGAGAGAGACACACACACACACACACACACACACACACACACACACACACACACACACACACACACACACACACACACACACACACACAGAAGTAACTGGCGTAAAACGTATTTCCTTTTACAATATCCTTTTCAAACCGTGGTGAACGTAAAAACCGTACGAAAGGAAACTCTCTTTCTCTCTCTCTCTCTCAAAACAAACCATTAGTATTTTCCTTTGATCGGTACAGGGACAAAAGGAGAAGTTTACCTTCGTCAGTAATGCTGTTAAGAACCCATAGAAAGACTCCTTGAATAGGAATGTATGAATTCTTCAGAGCCCTTAGTGTTCAGAAGGGGAAAGACTGGCGCACTGCCACTTATTCTCACATCAATAATACAACACAGGAAAGGGAAAGGTAAGCGCCGAGTTAGGTACACCCCCAAAACCAATTGTTCCTGAAACAGAAGGCATGCGAGAGTGTTGAGACTAACTTGATACCTGGCTTTAGGAAACTCCGGCGCGGTTCAAAATGATTTCCAATCGTCAACCATGCATGATATAAATCCTAAAGGCGCTTTGTTTTTTTAAAAGGGAAAAAAATCAAGGAAGAATTGTTTCTGAAATGTTCCTTTATAAACTTCACTGGACTTGACTCACGCACACACAGAGTTGGTTTAAACAGGTTTATTGCAATACTTACAAGTCGTTCAAGTAAACAGATAGTTCAAGCATAACTTGAACAAGCGGCACCGCTTATGTTAATTAATGCTCAGTGGGAAAAAGTACATATTGACAGCAGACTGGTAAGTAATTATAATAGATTAAAACTACAGAGAGAGAGAGAGAGAAAAATTGAAATTGAAATAACTTTATTTGAAAACGGTGGAAGTTTTGGTCTTGCAACCAATGTTCAAACTTGCCGTTTTGAAGAACAAACAAATAAACAAAAAAGCCAAATGATCGAACATACTTAAACCTGGAACATGAAACTTCAAACACACACACACACACACACACACACACACACACACACACACACACACACACACACACACACACACACACACACACACACACACACACACACAATTACCGCATGCATGAACTACTATGAGAGAGAGAGAGAGAGAGATTCTCTGCACTCACAACAACGAAAACCCCCCCCCCCCCCCCCAAAAAAAAAAAAAAAAAAACTCCACTGTGTTGCCTTAGACTTTGTCAAGGAGGAAAC
Organism: Batillaria attramentaria; assembly: GCA_018292915.2. NCBI lineage: Eukaryota > Metazoa > Mollusca > Gastropoda > Batillariidae > Batillaria > Batillaria attramentaria. The sequence continues at coordinate 291,117 of JACVVK020000071.1, forward strand.
TTGTAACTAAACACAAAAACAGAAAACCGGTCTAAATACAAACGTTCTACACGAGTTACAAAATCTTGAACTTTACAGAACATAGTGCAGTTCTCTTGAAACAGTTCTCTCGCCTTCCATCCCCCTACCCCCCCCCCCCCCCGCTCCCCGCGACAAGTCCTTTCGAAGACTGTAAATACTGGAATCTTGTCAGCGAGAGTTCAAGTGTTCTAAAATGCAGTCTTCCCAAGTGCACGAAAAGTCTTGTACGGCACAATGTTAACGATCAACGTTTATTTGCCAAGAGGCCGACACAGAGCACAGAGCAGAGCGAACACGTGTGCACGATTGAAAGCAGCGCAAACAGTCTCTGTAAACAGTGTCATAACCCGACCAACTTCAGACGTACCCGCTTGTATTGCTGTTTCATAGATCGCGCCATGTTTGCTTGCTGTAAATACAGAGTGCCTAGTGTGAGCTTTCAGGCCGCTTCCTAGCAAAACATCATACACCTTTTGACACGAGAGGTGAACTGCGCATTGTAACCTATCGATGACTCGGGCTTGCCCTTTGGGTCACCTACTTTTTTGTGCCAAGCACACGAGCTTGTAGTGACGGGATATGCACCAAATGTGGTACATGTATATGGTACAAAACGTGTAATGTGCACAGCACAGTTGACAGTAAAGCCTGCTCTTAACTGGGCACAGCGCGCGAAACACACATGTGCACATCACAGTCGTTGCGCTCGGTGTGTCTACTAACTACAAAATTGAACACAGCTGTGCTCGGTGACAAACCGATTGACTTGAAGATGCACTGTCCGCCATGTTTGCGCGCCGAGTGACGTAGTACAGCCAGTCAGAATCTGTTGTGGAAACCACAGTCACAGTTGCGGCTGTTTGAAATCCAGGTTGCTGTGATGACGCCACAGCGGCGGAAAGCCCCCAAAATCACAACTGTGTCACAACTGTGGACAGCACTGTGGCGCTCCGCAGTGCCCAGTAAAGAGCCGGCTTAACGTCGAATGGTTCAAACAATAGCATATTTCGTACCGCGCTCGAGTATCCCACGTTCTTGACTCGTTTTCGGTTTTGGCTCTGTAGGCGAAAATCAAGTTAGACTAACGGTTCCTTGACGGCTCATATTGCAGCAAACACGAGTATAATCAAAGTGCAACACTCCCCACTACGCCAAATTTAAATCCATGCAGACATAAATTAATTATTAATTTTTTTTAGTGAGGCTACTAGTGCACAAACCCGATATCACTCAGTAGGAATTGAGTTAAGGAATGTTCCTTGATAAAAGATCGTAAATTCTGTTTCTATTCTATTTACATTTGGATCATGTTTTTAAGGTTACAAACTTCAGTTTGGGTTCAATCTAAAGCTTACCCATTCGCCATTTCCTCTGTATGTATGCGGGGAGCCGGGGTGGCCGAATGGTAAGAGCGTTGGACCTCCAATGCTCGGGTCGTGAGGTCGATCCCCGCTGGGGCCACACATTGTGCTGGCTTTTTCAGCGTTGCCCCGTCTTTGATATCATCCGTATGTGATGGAAAAGGACGTTAAACTCCCAAACACCCACCCCACCCACCCTGTATGTATGCGAAATGAATCATTCGTGTTAATCATGAAGTCATTAATCTAGCCTATCGTTTCAAACACGGCAAATTGAGTATACTGTATCTAGTAGTCGAGATGTTTTGCAAGATCGTGGTGCATTTGCAGTGTGCTAGGAATCGTGTCCCGCCTTTTTATTTCCCCCGGACCAGTTGCGCACGCTGACGGTAATTGTTTGTCGCCATGACAGCCGAGTTATGCACACACACACACACACACACACACACACACACACACACACACACACACACACACACACACACACACACACACACGCACACACACACACAACCGAAAAGACAGAGAGGTAATGACAATGTCAAAAAATAATAAATACATTTTCCAACGGTAAAAGCTTGGCCCGGTTACCACATATCCCAGCTTACCGTCGCTCGAGAGAGACGGAGAGAGACTAATACAGACACTGAGAGGGAGGTGGGGAGGGGAGGGAAGGGGGGGGCTTTGAGAGTTTAACGTCCTTTTCCACCGCGTAAGGGTGATATCAACGAGAAAAAGGCCAGCACAAATATTTGGCCGCAGCTGGGATCCGAACACAGGACCCGAGCACTGAAAGTCCAACACTCGACCATTCGGCTATCCCGGCTCCCGGGGGTGAGAGAGAGAGAGAGAGAGAGAGAGAGAGATGGGAGAGATGATGATGATGATGATGATGATGATGAAACTTTATTTATCAACGGTAAAAGTTTTGACAGAAATTCGCCTGTTTGAAAACTTGCCGTTGCTAATACTACAGAGACTATCTGCTAAGGAAAAAAGAGAGCAAAATATAAAAGAAGAAAAGAAAAAGTTCAACACAGAAAATTATGCACTAAACTACAAGAAACAAAACCATAGAGAAAAACGTCCATCAGGTCAAAACGCATGCACATACACGTGCGACCTTTGTAAACACAAATCACTGACATAATACTGAAATGATGTAAAATAGAAAATCAAAATAACAGGAGAGAGAGAGAGAGAGAGAGAATGTCAATAAATCTTTATTTTCCAAACGTGAAAGTCTCAGCACGTTCACCATGTCTCAACTTGCCGTTGCTAAAGACAGACCGACTTTCAGGCAGAGAGAGAGAGAGAGAGAGCAAAGAAAGAGCCAGTGAGGGAGAAGGAGAAAGGCGCACCGTACAGCTGAACATACCAGGTCGAGAAGCCAGACTTGTATGACGCAATGACGCGTTGTCCCCTTGGCTGCTTGAGTCCCCAGCCTGTCCGATTTGGGGCTAAGCGACAATCAATGTGTTTGGGTTGTTGATCGTCCGACTCTCTCTCTCTCTCTCTCTCTCTCTGGGGGAGCCGGGACAGCCGAATGGTAGAGCGTTGGACTCTCAATGCTGGGGTCGTGGGTTCGAGTCCCGACTGGGGCCAAATATTTGTGCTGGCCTTTTTCTCGTTGCCCTGTCTGTGATATCACCCTTACTTGGTGAAAATGGACGTTAAATTCCCAAACACCCACCCACCCTCTGTTTGCGTGTGTGTGTGTGTGTGTGTGTGTGTGTGTGTGTGTGTGTGTGTGTGTGTGTGTGTGTGTGTGTGTTTGCTTGCTTGCTTGCTTTGTAATAGAATTCACACGCTGGGTAATTGGTTTGATCTGCAGATAATTGTTGTTTGTCGTTTGATCCCGTAGTAAACGGTGACAAGCTTTCATACGAACAGGGGTGGGTGGGTGTTTGGGAGTTTAACGTCCTTTTCCGCTACGTAAAGGTGATATCAACGACGGGACAACGAGAAAAGGTCAGCACAAATATTTGGCCCCAGCCGGGACTCGAACTGAACTCACGACCCGAGCATTGAGATTCCAACGCTCTACCATTCGGCTATCCCGGCTCCCCTCAGACGAACAGACTTTAGTCCAGAACTTGTACAAACGTGTAAATACCTATTTTATCAAACGCTGCGTGTGTGTCCGACTTACGCACTAAGTCACACCACCTCAAAGAAAAACTCCCCCCCCCCCCACCTCCCTTTTACATCAAAGGTAGATATAATACGTCAGTTTACGTCAGTTTAACTGCATTATCGCGATAAAGGCGACGTACTGACCCTGTATACAACAGAAACATATCGTTATTAAACATTTCACTGAGTTAACCCTCAGTACGACTTCAAGGTAGGTCTGTAATGTACTTAATATATTAGTATCATAGGTCACTCACTGGAAGGGGGTGGGAGGTGCGGGTGCAAGGGGAGGGGGGGTGGAGAGTTGGGCCTTCTACAAAACATTATACAGTCAAACATGTCTGAAACAGTCTTCCAGAGGAGTTTTATAAATAGGTAGCCCTGGGAATTGATAATAATTGAGTAGTGTTAAGATGGACTGTTCAGTTAGGGTAGCTGTTCTTTTTCCCACAACCTTCCCAATCGACCATCTCCACTCACTCTTCTTAAACGTGGACGTGGAACTGCAGTCAGTCAACCGACAACCGAAACTGGTGACAAACTTTTAAAACATAGGTTAGGTGTAGGTTCAGTTGGCGCTGCACTGAAGCGACGCGCTTCTCTCGGGGAAGGAAGGCCGAATTTCTCGAAAAGGACAAGAAGTAATTTTGTACAAAGGACATAGATAGGAAATGGCCACCGTTATCAAGAGACAGCTGCTAACTGAAAAAGACAGCCTCTGGGATAGGTTCCACTGTGCCGCAGTGTACCGAGATATGAAAGCGAGGATTAAAAGTGTCAGGAGGTAGATCCATATTAATGGCATGTCCTTTTTCGGCCGTTTTGTCCAGCAGATTCACGTGCACTCGCTTTCACCTGGAAATTTGAGGACTGTTAGGGGGGCCTCGAAAGCTCATGGGTAAAGTCTGACATGAGTTCCAGCAAATCAAGTGGTTTTGCCTCTGGAGTGTTATTTTCACCAAGGAATCAATCAGTCAGCTTTGTACAACTTTGTACAACTGAATTCTGTTTTATACATAAGTGATAGACAGTACAAAAAAATCAGTGAGAAAAGTGACTGATAGTCCATACTCTTATTTTTCCAAAAAAAAACAAAAAACAATGACACATGACCGTAACATACATTTTGTGCTATGTCGATTCATATTATTTACTAAGATAGCAAATCAAGTGAAGGACAGAGCCGGTTTAAGCGTATTACCAAAGATCTTGGCTACAGATACTCATTGGTAATATTGTAGTTCGTGTCGGAACAGCTTGGCTATCGCGGCCGACAAATCAATCGCAAAGACACTCTCTGAATGCCTAATGATTTTTTTTTTGTGTGACGAGATTTCAACGGGTGCCTTTCACTTGATATTTTTTACGCTCTCCTTCGCGGGAGACGCAAAAGGCCTGAGAACTTCTGCCGTCTGCTGTCAATTGCAGTGAGAGGGAAATATAACCGCTGACAAGACCTTTTGAACTGTGTGGAAGAAAAGTACGAGTTCCTTTTTTTCACCCCTCGATAATAGCTCGCAATAACAGAATTTATCATACTACGCCATTAAATTTGTGGTGAAAGGAAAGACCTGAAGTCATGTCTTTCAGTTAAGGGAACATAACTGTACGTTATAGGTGTTTCTTAACAAAACTTTTCACGGTCATAAATACGGTTTGTATTGCTTGATGACCAGGTAGGATGAAAGGCTTCAAAGATCATACCTAAGGGTGCTTGTCGGCGTTTGTGTGATGTGCGATATGTCGATCTGCCTGTGGCATTGTGAGCGAAGGGTTGGGAACCAGAAGTGAGGTGCACCGTATGTTTTGCTTTGGGTGTGATTTCAGAGCCATGGAACTGATATATGGGGTCGTATAATTATATATTGAAACGGGTCCCTTACTTGTGACTAGGGGTGTGTGTCAGGTCACACCTTATGATGAAACCTTTAATTATTGAAGTGAATTGGGTGAATTTGTGTGTATGTTTGGAGGGGGGGGGGTGGTGGATGTGGATGGGTGGGTACGTGCGCGTGTGCGCGCGTGTATGTGTCACTCAGTGTGTGTCACAGTGTGTGTGTCTGTGTTCCACCGCGCGCGCGCGCGTATGTGTGTGTGTGTGTGTGTGTGTGTGTGTGTGTGTGCGTGTGCCACAGTGTGTGTGTGCCACGGTGTGTGTGTGCCACGGTGTGTGTGTGTGTGTGTGTGTGTGTGTGTGTGTGCCGCGGTGTGTGCTACGGTGTGTGTGTGTGTGTGTGTGTGTGTGTGTGTGTGTGCCCCACTGTGTGTGTGTGTGTGTGTGTGTGTGTGTGTGTGTGTGTGTGTGTGTGTGTGTGTTCAGACAGGACCGAACGGGACGGAAATTTTTTTTAAAGTAAAATACTGCAATAGATAAAAAAAAAATGAATAAATAAGAAAATCTAAGACCCCGAAAATAAAAAAACAACACTCAAAAGTACCGGTGTCTGGTATGAACGACAACGAGTCGCCTAGTGCGTGCTGCCTACATAACACAGCTGAACGGAACAGATTGAAATCACTACATGCCATTAATCAAACAGTATCAAACCCGTAAATCTAGGTCTTTGCCTTCTCCCTGTTCCAGACGACGCTTTTTGTCGTCATATCTCCGACATCCTTAATACCAACAGTCAATTCAATCAGTCGCCGCAGGCTTGATATTTTATACAGTTCTAAGCCTAAGCAGCATGATTGAAAGCCTTCCTGAAATCGGATACGTTCAGGTGGGGACGGTACCTTACTACCACACACACACACACACACACACACACACACACACACACACACACACACACACACACACACACACAGAGGGGGGGGGGGGTCAAATGGAGCCCTTTAAAATGAGGCTAGGCTCTTTGATTTCACTGGGTTAGGGGCTCGGGTGTATCGGGAGTTCGAGAAATTAGCATGAAGGTGCAGCGCCTCCTGCATGTCCTAGGTTTGTACTGCCCTGTAGACCAGTTTGCATCAGTTGTCCAGCATTACAGTTTTTGTTTTTTGAAGTAGTGCAGACACACTTAGCCGAAAATTAGTCTATGTTGCTTGCGCGGCGTTAAGCCCTAAAAACTCACCCACTGCCTCAGTTCAAATGTCATTTACGTGGTCAAGTTATGCGCATTTCTCACTTTAAAGTTGGAGCTTCCGGGTACATCCAGGTTGACATTTCTTGTGGGCATTTCTTGTCCACATATGACCAGAATGCGCCGTTTGCTTCATTTTCCGAGGAAAATCTGGGGAGCCGGGGTGGCCGAATGGTAGAGCGTTGGACTTCTAACGCTCCGGTCGTGAGTTCGTATCCCGGCTGGGGCCAAATATTTGTGCTGGCTTTTTCATCGTTGCCCCGTCTTTGATATCACCCGTATGTGGTGGAAAAGGACGTTAAACCCCCAAACACCCACCCACCCGAGGAAAATCTGCCTCAGAACTCCACCTAGAATATTAGTGGTGGTGGTGGTTAGCGTTTATGTTTTTTTTTGTGGGCGAGGGTGTTGGGGGGGGGGGGAGAGCGTGGGATCAGGGGGAGGGCGTCATTCTTTCCCTCCCCCCTCCCCTGAACTTCCTTTCTCCCCACCTACCTAGTTCGTCCCAACGGCCTAAGCCATCACAAATATCCCGATGTAACTGCCAACACAACTGAAATCCATCTCATTCTCAGTATGACACTGATCTGCAATTCAGCTCCAGGAATCAAACTTCAATCAATACATCTATCGATCAAACAATCAATAGCTCAAATACTCGATCACCCAATCAGTCAATGAATCGATAGATCGTTCAGCAGCAGGGAGCCTCGTTAAGCCATTAAACTGATCGCCAATAATCATTCAATCAATTAATCAATCAATCAATTATGAACGTCGAAACTTTCATCAATCATGCTGTAGGATTATCTATTTTCAAGTACATGTTCCTGCTTTCGCATCTTCTCACAAAACGAACCACAATGAACGAAGCTCAACCTGTACCTAGAATTATGCATTCAAATTAATTTATGATCATACATTGAACAGGGAGTCGGGTAGCCCAGCTGGTATGCAGCATTGGATTGTCGATGGTTGGGCATTAAGTTCGAATCCTGTCTTGGAGCCACCTCAAAATGTAATACTGGCTTCATTCTCGTTGCCCTCTCTCAGTTCATGCTTCAGCGCCCCCCCCCCCCCCCCAAAAAAAAAAAAACCTCAGACCTGAGCTAGCGTGTGTGCTGTCTCTAACCCGTGCTGTGCAACAGAGAGCGCGTAATTTTTTCGGCTTAACTGTAGACTGGTCTTTGATATCACCATTATATGATGGAAAAGTTACTCCAAGTTACTTATCCTTCTTTGATCTCGTGAGAAAAACCGAGACAAGACCTGGCCTTTTTTTCTTTTTCTTTTCCTTTTTCCCTTTTCTGGGGTGTTTTTTTTTTTTTTGGTTTTTTTTTTTTTTTTTTTTTTTGGGGGGGGGGGTCCTTCTTCTTCTTCTTTTTCTTCTTCTTCTTTTTCTTTTTTTCGTAATCCAAGGGCGAATGACTCAGTCTATTCAAAAGAACGATTACCCCCCCCCCCCACACACACACACACACACACACACACACAACCAACCAACCTTTGGGGGGGGGGATCAGGCGTAGAATGTACAGAAGCCGGGTACAGCCGGGTGGTGGTTGATCCCTGTCTAAACACCCGAGTCAGTGAGCTGTGCTCACTAATCCGCCCGAAACCTTCGCTACAAGACCGGCCAGCAAATACCTCTAGTACACCGAGTGACTTGCCAATAACAAATAGTCGGTGAAAGCAAACAAGGTTTTTCGACGATCATTGTCTTACGCCTGAAGGCTCTGTGCAAGGTGTAATGATGGCAGGTGAATCGTTGCGGGGGTTATAATGCGAGCACAATGACATGTCATCGTTTGTTTTGTCAGTTTGTTTTTGTGGGGCTGTGGTCGGGGGAGAGAGAGAGAGAGTGTGTGTGTGTGTGTGTGTGTGTGCGTGCGTGCGTGCGTGCGTGCGTGCGTGCGTGCGTGCGTGCGTGCGTGCGTGCGTGTGTGTGTGTGTGTGTGTGTGTGTGTGTGTGTGTGTGTGTGTGTGTGTGTGTGTGTGTGTGTGTGTGTGTGTGTGTGAGAGAGAGACAGAGAGCGAGAGAGACAGAGAGAGAGACACTGTTATGTGTGCGTGCGTGCGTGCGTGCGTGCGTGCGTGTGTGTGTGAGCATACATGCGTGCGTGTGTTTGGGTGACCCTGAGACTTTCACGGAAGGTTCGGTGTAAACACAAGTAATTGCCAAAACGAGAAAAAACAAATCCATTGTGTTTGACTGGTACATCCCCCACCACACACCCTCCAACCCCCATTCACCCACCCACCTACCCATACTACCTCCACCACCAACACCCCTCCCCCCTTCCCCGTCCGCTTTTTTTTCCCACTCATTACGTAACAGGCCCGAATAATATATAGGTCCTTAACGCCAGTTACGTTGTGTCTCCAGTCAATGAATCAAGTTACGTTAAGTCATAATTATCTAAAGTGATATATCAAAATATAGGCCTACCACGATAATTATCTCTCTGTGATCTCAGATGTTCAGCCGCTTCCGTAACGTGATCAAATTAATTATTCCGCTGTTCAGCTAGGTAGCTGTATTGACTCTGCCACCTGTTTGGTTGGTTGGTTGGTTTGTTGGTTTGTTGATGTTGTTTTGTTGTTGTTTTGTTGAAGTTCTTTGGTTTGTTATTGCTGTTGTTGTTGTTGTTGTTGTTTGTTTTTATTGTTCTTTTTGTTGTTGCTGTTTCGGTCTTTTTTGTTGTGTTTTGTTTGTTTTTTTGCTTTTTCTCTCTCTTTACTGTTGTTGTTGTTTGTTGTTTTGGGTTTCTTTGTTGTTGCTTTGTTTGTTTGTGTGTTTCTTTCTTTCTTTTAGTTGTTGTTGTTGTTGTTGTTTTTGTTTTTTTGTTGTTGGTTTGTTGTTGTTTTGTTTTGGGGGTTTCTTTGTTATTGTTTTTTTGTTGTTGTTGTTGTTGGTTTGTTTTGTTTTCTTTCTTTTTTCTTCTTTTTTTTTTGGGGGGGGAGGGTTGGTGGCTTTGTTTGTTTGTTGTTTGTTTTGAAACGGAAGATCATTTCGTGCTAATCTGACACCACGACAAACACCTCTTATTTCATTATTTTTATTTTTAATCTGCAGTAAACAACCCAGTCACCCCGACCCCCCAGGGACCACGACAGCGCAGCAGAATGGGGGACCTGAGCGCGCGCTCCACTCACACCCCCTCCAGGCCCCGCCCCCTGGGGCAGGTGAAGACGGAGAGCCTCCATTTCCACACGGGTAGCAGTCACCCGTCCCCTCACCTACCCGTCTACCCAGAACTGCGGCAGCTCTACGGGGACGAGGACGCGTTTCGCCTGTCTGTCAGGTTAGTGGGAGTTTTATGGTAGTCGTGTGTGCCGGGTGTTTTGGAAAATTATATGTGTGTAGGTTTCAGGGTGTTGTGAGCTGAGCACCTGAGATTATGTGGAGTGTAAGGCAGTGAGGTGTCGTGTGTGTGTGTGTGTGTGTGTGTGTGTGTGTGTGTGTGTGTGTGTGTGTGTGTGTGTGTGTGTGTGTGTGTGTGTGTGTGTGTGTGTGAGAGAGAGAGAGAGAGAGAGACAGGGAGGAAAGGGGGGGGGTGAGAGTAAAAAGAGAGAGAGAAAGGGAGAAAGTGTGTGAGAAGGAGAGACAGGGTGGGTGTTCGGGGGTTTAACGTCCTTTTCCACCATATACGGGTGATATCAAAGACGGAGGGGGGGGGGGGGGCGAGAGAGAGAGAGAGAGAGAGCGAGCGAGCGAGAGAGAGAGAGAGCGAGCGAGAGAGAGAGAGAGAGAGTCAATGAATCAATGAAAGTTTATTTTCCAACTCCGTGGGTGTTGACACATTCGTACACACTGCCAGAGAGAGAGAGAGAGAAAGAGAAAGAGAGAGAGAGAGAGAGAGAGAGTGTGTGTGTGTGTGTGTGTGTGTGTGTGTGTGTGTGTGTGTGTGTGTGTGTGTGTGTGTGTGTGTGTGTGCGTGTGCGCGCGCGCGCCATTTAGGATAAATCTTGCATTGTGTGTGTTTGTGTGTGTGGGGATAGAGGGCTCAGGACTTGAAAGAGACATTCTACTGCCAAAACGCCTTCGGGGTGTTTTTGTTACTTCCTAAACACATTGCTTTGAGTGAGTGGTCACCGATTCAGTCTCAGCAGAATTCATTTACACTGACACGAGCGCCCCGCTGTCTTTTCCATTATGACTGGCTATTTATCTAGAAGTCAGCACACACAACCCCCATTAGTGCCTGAGAAGATAGCCTCTTCACGTTTGACTGTCATACCGCAAGCACACGCACTATTTTCTGTCCTGGTGTACGTAATACTTCGCTGAGTGTCCCTCGAAATGCCTTTAATACTTAGTGTAAAGCTAATAATATATACCAGGGTTTGTCCTCTGAGTTTTGTCGTACGGTATATTCAATGTGTCATTGTTCTTTCAGAGTCACACAGTATTTTCTGTGTTCATAATTATGTTTAATACTTCGAGTGTCACTTACTGCTGAACCGCCATATTGTGATGGAAGCGAAGCTAGTCTGGTTTTATGCCCTGATTTCGTGAGTTTTGTCGGTCGGTACTTTGCGTCAGTTCTCGTTCAGAGTTGCAGGCCTGGGTTTCCGTACACGTTAGTGTGTGCTTGCGTGTCTATGATCCGGTGTCAAGTTGACATAATCGATGAAATCATTCGACGACTCTAACCAGCCTACTGATCGTTTGACGTCGGCAAGGTGTAGCACAAGAGCTTTTTTTTCCAATCGATAGAACAGTTGTTGTTGTTGTTGTTGTTGTTGTTGTTGTTGTTGTTGTTGTTGTTGTTGTTGTTGTTTTTGTTGTTCTTCTTCTTCTTCTTCTTCTTCTTCTTCTTCTTCTTCTTCTTCTTCAGGGGAGCCGGAATAGCCGAATGATAGAGCGTTGGACTCTCAACGCTCGGGTCGTGAGTTCGAATCGCGGCTGGGGCCAAATATTTGTGCTGGCCTTTTTCTCGTTGCCCCGTCTTTGATATCACTCTTACGTGGTGGAAAAGGACTTTAAACTCCCAAACACCCACCCCACCCACCCTCTGCTTCTTCTTCTTCTTCTTGGACACCGGCAGGATCTAGATCTGTTTTAATCAATAGAACTGTTGAGTGTAGAAATCAAGGTAGCAACACACACACACACACACACACACACACACACACACACACACACACACACACAGCGCGATACAAAGACAGACACATACACAGACAAACGCACACACTGATAAATACGAAATTCGAAATCACTTCTTTGAGTGCTACTTCTATTCTTTTAGAAGTTAACTTTTCCTGATGTCTCCGCGTCTGAAAAGACTAATGGCACTAAACGTGAATCAGTAGAGCACACTGTAAATTTCGTCTTCTTCGAGAAAAATAACACCTTCTTCAGCAGTGTATATATGTCACTGAAATCTGGCAAGAGGCCACAATGAGGGTGATTATTTAACTTGAAAAAAAACGAGGTGGAGAGAGAGAGAGAGAGCATACCCTGACCAAACTTTTTTTTTTTTTTTTCCTATTTTGTGATGAGACCATAACTTACTTGCACCTGTTCATAACTCACAAGAACCTGTTCATAACTCACAAGAACCTGTTCATAACTCACAAGGAGCGCTTGTTCAAATACAGCACCTCAGTTCGATATGTATCTGAACGCAGACTTAGGCAGTGTTGATACTGCTTTCCCTGTACTCTGCCAGTTCGTGGTTCAGGCTTGTGCTAGCCGTCACTCGGGCACCTTTTCAGTCATAGCAAGCCTAGAGAGGTATAGTTTCGTTTATAGTCATTGTCTCTCTAGCGTGTTGTTCACGCCTGAATTTGTGCATTGTTTCAGTGTTATTGTACTCTTTGTGTGTTTTTATCTTGTCCTTTGTACAGTTGTGGTTTGCTACATTGAGAGTATTTACATTCGCTCTGATATTCTGTGTATCCTCCACACATCAGAAGGGGCTAAAGAAATAAACTTTTTTTTTAAAATTTGAGTATGGGAAAGGTTGGTTGCCATCCGCTTCTATCCCCTCTCCCACCCCTTTCCCCACCCGCCCCCCGCACCCACCACTCCCTATAAAATTTAGATTTTATGTTTCCAATCATACAAGCTTTCTCTCAATGACTTTTTTTACCCTTAGTGGGGTTTGTTTTGTTTTGTTTTGTTTTGTTTTGTTTTGTTTTGTTTTGTTTTGTTTTGTTTTGTTTTGTTTTGTTTTGTTTTGTTTTGTTTTGTTGTGTTGTGTTGTGTTGTGTTGTGTTGTGTTGTGTTGTGTTGTGTTGTGTTGTGTTGTGTTGTGTTCTGTTGTGTTCTGTTGTGTTCTGTTCTGTTCTGTTCTGTTCTGTCAAAACTTTGGACTTGCAAAGATGAAAACCTGTCTTGAATCTCGTTTAAACCGAATAGATTATTTTAACGCGTCATATTTTTCAAGGGAAAAATCTTTCATTTTTTACACGACCTGGCAGAAAAGGACTTTGCGTAGCTGCGTAAAGCCACAAATAACTAACTAACTAACTACCCGCCCTCCCCACTGCTGCTAACTGATTACACTACTACTAGCCATGTAATATTCCCCTCCGTCTCAGCCCCCGCCCCCCCGCCACCCCTTCCCTCCCCCTTGCTAACTGCTTACCACCCATGTAATAATCTGCGGCAGATCTTTTGCATGTTACATGAATACACACGGCTGAAAAGGCTCGCTCCTTGCTTCCTGATTTCACAGCCGTCGTGAATATGAGTACAACCTAAGCCCTGTTCACATACAGCAATATCGGGTTACAATCAGACCGTGCAAAGATATGCTGTGTTAGCCTGCGTCTGTTTAGCACGGGATAATGTCTGATACTGTGCAGCTTTAGAGCAATAGCATTGTGACTAAACCTGTTTTCAAGTTCTTGAAACTTGGTATCTTCACAGGCCGCCCCATGTAAGCTGGTTTGTTATATCTCCTGTAACGGTATATGGAGGAAAGTAAGTTTATGAGGTCACTTGAGCGCGTATGAGTGTACCGCTTATCGTTTTAAAAAAAGGATAAAGTGTGTGTGTGTGTGTGTGTGTGTGTGTGTGTGTGTGTGTGTGTGTGTGTGTGTGTGTGTGTGTGTGTGTGTGTGTGTGTGTGTGGTGTTGCTGTTGTTGTTGTTGTTGTTGTTTAAGCAACGGAAGGATAGCGTCTGTTTTCAATGTTGTCGTTATCCGTAGGTACATTGCAATACGTGTCTGTCTATCTTGTCTTCTCGTGTCTGTCTGTCTGGGTTTGGATTCTCTTGTCTGTGCGCAGGCCTGCCTGTTCATGCGTCTGTCAGTCAGTCTGTCTGTCTGTCTATCTGTCCGTCCATCTGCCTGTCTGCCTGTCTGTCTTCAACAACAGGGAGCTGGGTGACTTTCCTTTAGTCAAAGTTACACCTGCCTTACTCATCCGTTCCGGCTTCCAAGCAGAAAATATTCGATGAATAATGACGCAAAGAGAGTTGTGTCCAGTTAGTTTGCGACCCCATTCTCAGTGTGTCAACCAACACCGACCACAAAAAAGGGGGAGAGAGAAAAAAAAACAGTTGCCAATATGTGATAAGAGGCCATTAACAGAGTACTGCTTACTCAACTCCGTTTTGACTTTCTGACTCGCTACCGCGTCATGTGAAGATTATCAACCCGATAAACTTCTGCCCCGAGGTAAATTCTGCCTTCTCCCGTTTTCCTAAGCATACCAAACCAGACATTGATAAGATGTTGATCGTCCTAAGTGCCATATGATTGGAACGCAATCGTTTTCAGTAAAGCAGGGTGTTAGGTTCGCGAAACTGCAAGCTCACCGCAGTGTTCAAGTTACGAAAGAAGCCGGCCCTTTTGGGGTAAACGTGGCTATATATGGCTGCGTGTATATACAAAGGTGTTAAAAGTTGATATTGCTGCCATTGCTGTGTTTTATTTAGTGAGACTTCTGTTTTGGAACAGCTGTGCTTGTGACTGCTCCCGTGCGCTCGATATAGGGTGGGTGGATGGGGGTTGGGGGGGGGGTTAACGTCCTTTTCCACCACATACGGTTGATATCGAAGACGGGGCAACGATGAAAAAGCCAGCACAAATATTTGGCCCCAGCCGGGCCGATGCGCTCGAGGGGAGCCGGGGTGGCCGAATGGTAGAGCGTTGGACTTCTAACGCTCGGGTCGTGAGTTCGTATCCCGGCTGGGGCCAAATATTTTTGTGCTGGCTTTTTCATCGTTGCCCCGTCTTTGATATCACCCGTATGTCGTGGAAAAGGACGTTTTAACCCCCCAAACACACACCCAACCACTCCCCGCGCTCGATATAGTCTATCTTAGAGATTAGTAGAGTTTCCAATGCAACACACTGATGTTTGATAGCCGTGCAGACGAGCTACTTGCCTGCATGCCTGTCTGTCGCATTTTAGTTTGTGTGATGTCTGCCTGCCTGCCCGTCTGCCTGCCTGCCCGTCTGCCTGCCTGCCCGTCTGCCTGCCTGCATGCATGCTCTGTGTCTGTCGTATTTTAGTCTGTATGATGTCTTCCTGCCCGTCTGCCTGCCTGCCTGCCTGTTTGTCTGTCTTTTTTGTCTGTATAATGTCTGTCCGCCTGCCTACCTGCCTACCTTATTATGGTCTGTATGATGTCTTCCTATCCGCCTGCCTGCCTGTTTTCCTGCCTGTCTGTCTGTTTGTGTGTCTGTCTGTGTGTTTGTCTCTACTTACCGGCATTCCAACAGTCACCTCGTTCATAGCTTACCGAGCAAGCTGCAACCGTTCCCATATTCCACAAGAACCCAGGTCTTCGGCTCTGCAATTGATTATTAAGCAGTATGGGAGCCATACGCGACAAATGCACACACTGCCAGCAGATACGCGTATGACAATGCGCGAACAAACACCGTCACGAAATACTCCGGACACGTTAGAGTGTTGACACGGTTTTTAAAGGTATGTATATCCGATACTACATGTACTACGGACGGCCAGAAGTGTATGATTGTGTTAAGCAGTGTCAGCGAAGCGTTCAAATCCGGCCGAAGCGGGGGGGGGGGGGGGGGATTATTCACGTCCCACCAGGGCCCGCATGTAAAAGTCGGAGTTAGGGAGTTTAGACCCGGGTTAGAGTCTAACCTCGAACTAAACTAGCTCTAGGGTTAAATTTTTTGTTGTTTTGTGTTTTAAATCAGGAAGCGGGTCCATTCCAGCAAGGTGCCTATGCCGTTATAGAAGGATTTTTGTCTTTCTTTCTTCGCTCCCTTGTTTTTATGTTGTTTCCATAGTAATGGAAACAACATAATAGGACGGGCTAAAATTTCCACGTTCATAGGCAAGCATCTGTGGTACAAACGCACGTCACTGCCGATCTCCCGCAGAGACGATTATGCAAGTGTAACTCTGACAATGACGTAAGAAAACCTGCGTCATCGATGCTGGCATGTATGCTGTTCCGAACGCGCTTCTTCTCCTCACTGAGTGCCGTCTGTATGGATGTGTGTGTGTGTGTGTGTGAATTAATTGTGTCCGGGCCCGTTTCTTCGAAGATACTTAACCGAATGGCTTCAAATTTGGGGTATCCAAATTTATCAAAATGTTACATTAGACGATTCAAGCGTGTGATGATTGCTTAAGTGATTTGGGAGTTATCGCCCTTTTGAGACAAGTTGGTTGTCTTTCGTGTACAGGCGTAATATTTATTTAAATCACTCAATTTTTTGGCAGTAGATAGCTTGAATACGGACTCTGAACAGAGTCACTACTAGAAAATGGTCGCTCTTATAGTTTTCATGTAAACCGAGCCTGAGTTGACATTGCATGTGAACCCAGTTCAGATGCCTATTTCTCCGAAAATACTGAACCGATCGATTTCAAATTTGGGGTTTCTAAATGAATCAAGATTGTTGAATAGAAGGCCCGATCCAGGTACGATTGCACACATGATTTGCGAGTTATCGCCCTTTTAAAAAAAATGGCTTTCTGGCGTTTAAAGGCGTAATATTTACCTAAACCACTCCAATATTGGGACATAGATAGCATGAATACGGACTCTCAACTGAGTGAATTTTGGAGGTTGTCGCTTTTATACTTTTGGCGTAAGCCGTACCTGATGAAAGTGCTGGTGAACACACTTTAGATCTCAAAATCGCTCCTACTATACATAGATAATGAGCCTGGGGTGCCATAAAAAATATACAAAAAAAATTGAAAAATTCACTGCAGCCGTTGTCGTCAGTTGACTCGAAAATTTGTACTCGAAGCACATTTCCTTTACACAAGCCACACGCCTAACAAACATCGCAGAAAAGGCACACGCGCACTGACGCAAAACTGTATCAGCGTCAGTTTGCCGACATCATGTTTGATTGACGTGGGGGTGTGTCGTCACTTTTCGGAAGTTCTCTATTTGTAGACGGGGAAAGCGGGAGTTTCATTGATGTAGTGAGCTTTGTTTTTCCCACCGACTCTCACTCAATAGCATAGTAGAGTGAGAGAACACCACATAGGTCTCAATGGAGCACATGCACAAACGCGGCTCGCGCAAGTCTGCGTGCGTGCGTGCGTGCGTGCGTGCGCGCGTATGTCTGTGTGTGTCTGTGTGCGCGCGCGCCCAGCAGACATAACACATAGTGAAAAAACGTTCGCCGCGCAGACTTGTCTGTTAAACACATTGAGCCGGTATAAATTCGATCTTTACACTGCGCAGCAGCAACACTTCAATTTTCATGGGGCTGCTTTCATTGCAAGAATTGTATCCGAGTCAAAGTTATTACGTCAAATGTATTATGCGTCATCCCAATGAGGAAAACGTCATAGATTTCAAAGAAAACAACTTGACGTCTCTCGGGTTAAATTAACCTCGGGTTTTACATACGGGCCCAGGACTCTGTGCGGAGAACTAGTGGAGCCATAATGACATTGTTTTACTAGGTGACCGTGGTGGGTGGAGTCAGTGATTATTGCACGGAATGTGATGAAAAATGTATATATTTTTATGTGCGAAAACTGGTATTTGAAATGGTACATATCATTAACACTAAGATTATTTTAGGTAATATTTAATTAATAGAAATATTTATGTCAGTTGTAGTGTGTATTGTACGTTATATGTGTTTCTTCGTGTGTTGCGTGTAGTATCGGTTTGTTTCTCACACCTGAATCGCTTGGGATGAGAAAGATGGATTTGATTTGATTTGATTTGATTTGATTTGATTTGATATCGTGTCGCTCGGTGACCTTGATGACACTGTGTTGCAAGGTGCCATGATGACACTGTGTTGCGAGGTGACCATAACGACTGTGTTGCTAGGTGACCATGATGACATTGTGTTGCTTGGTGACCATGGTGACATTGTGTTGCTCGGTAACCATGGTGTCATTGTGTTGCGATGTTTTAATGATGACAATGTGTTGCTAGGTAAAAATGATGACATTGTGTTGCTAGGAGACCATGATGACATTGTGGTGTTCTTTGTGTGTTTCAGGTCCATGCGGGAGTTACGTGAAAGTCTTCGCCATGCGGCCCTCCTCAACATCGTGGCGGCTGCCAACACGGACCAGACACAGGCTGAGGGGGCGGCTTCAGGAGACGACCGACCTGTCCGGCCCCCCGGGGCAACCGCCCCACAGCACCTGCAGACCCCGTCACACCCCAGAGGGTCCCCTGCCTCACCCCTCGCGCTACAAGTGACCAGCAGTCGATCTTCGCCCTTCCCCGGGGAAGGAGCAGCGGTAGGGAGGACGGCTGGGAGCGGTAACCACCATACCGTTCAAGGAGGGGGTTCGACTCCCCACAGTCTCGTCGCCAATCTCCTGTCGCCTCGCATGCGGACAATCTCCATCCCAAGACCGCGCGCCCACGATTTGCCCGGGCCGTTCATCCACAAGTCTGTGACGCAAGCCAAGGAGAACCTGTCCAGGGTCGGGGAACTGGCCAGGGCCCGGACTGAGGTGGAGGAGGGAGCGGCGAGAAGTGGGGCTGTGTCCACAGCTCTGACAGAACCGGTGTCAAATCAACATGGCGGCGCGGGACCGTGGAAACCTCCCGTGGCAGCCAGTGGAGCGGGGCTTGTGTTGCCTCTCCGCGGCCACTCCCTGGACCCGAAGCAGAATCAGCACAACGGTCACCACGACCGTGCTAAAGACGCGACCTCCGCCAAAGCGAGCAGCGCGCAGTCCAGGGACACGTCCTTCACATTCCTCAGTGCCTCCACCCCGACATCCAACAACCCTCACAGCGCCTCCATGGCTAGTGAGAGAAGCAGCGCCACCACCACGGACACTAGTACCGGAAGTAAAAAGGCTTCCAGCAAGGGCAAGGACGACCCGCGAGGAACGCCGGCTCAGCAGATGCTGAGTGTCAGACGTCACCTCACGCCTTCCAAGAAGCGGGAGCTGGTCAAACGGCTGACGGAGATCGCTAAGTGCGAAGCGGTCGACATGACTGACCCCGTGGCGGCTGGGGAGGACGACGGTGAGCTGAGGTTCGTGTCTCCCATGATCATCATGTCCCAGCAGCGCCAGGAGATCCGCCATCCTGAGGATTCCCACGTGGCGTCCACCAATAAAGACGCTGAGGGAATGACCAGTGACGGAACCGCTTTGCGACCAACCAGTCGCCTGCACCGAGCCAAGTCTCTGAACTCCCTGAACGGTCCGAACGGCTTCCAGCATCACACGCCTTTAACACGCGGCAAGAAGACATCATCTGTGGTGAACGAGTCGAGGACTTTGAACCGCGCGCCGAGCGGATCCATGCCGGATCTGCTGGCACAGGAAGCGGATGAGTACGGGACGGACCTGGAATGCGAGGAGCCGGAGACGGTGGAGTGGACATCGGAGTCGCTCTTCACCGACGGGATTATCGGCAGGACTATCCGGAGAGACGCGGACGTGCTGGGGATGCCGCTGGAGTCCAGACCATTACTGCCTGCCACGCCCAGCATAAAGACACGTCGAGGTACGAGGCCGACAGGACGCCGATCTTCACTCGGCTTGCGAGACAGGGGGCCAAGCGAAACTCCGGTGCCTGGGGCCTCAGCTGCCGGCGCCCGAGGTGCGACCACGAACGGTACGTCGGACTCCGCGCCAGCAGGAACTCCGCCTGAGGGAAGCGTGTCCTACAGGCCGATCCTCCCCACTCTCACCATCACAGGGCTCAGCGCCCACAACAAGCCGCTACACGGCGCGGGTCCCGTCAACTCTCGTGCATCTCGCGAGATGCGGCCCACGTCACAGCTGAGCATGTCGAGCAATCAGAAGCTGTTCCAGCAGCTGGACGACCAGTGCGAGAAGTTGCAGCGGCAGCTCAACATCTCTCTGAACGGGCCGCGCAGAGGAGGCCATTGGCAGGTAACTAGCCATCATTGTTGATGTTGCTGGCTTTTCTTTTTGTGTGTTTTTCTTTGTTTTTGTTCGTTATTTGTTTTGGTTGATCATCTCAGTGTGTTTTTTTTGTTGTTGTTGTTGTTGTTTTTGGGGGGGTGTTGTTGGTGGGCTTTTGGGTGACGTTTTCCTGTGAGTTTATATTTGTTTTGTTGTTTTCTTTGTTGGGATGGAGAGGGGGGTGTTGTTCAGGTGGGCTCAAGATGGTAAAGTCACGAGTCACGAATCGCGTACTGTCAGACTTTTTTCTATTTCGGGTTGTTGCTGTTGTGTGTCATGTTCGTACGAATCACTTTTCTTCTCTTTTTTTTCCCCCTCTTGAGATTTCGGGGAGCCGGGGTGGCCGAATGATAGAGCGTTGAACTTCTAATGCTCGGGTCGTTAGTTCGTATCCCGGCTGGGGCCAAATATTTGTGCTGGCTTTTTCATCGTTGCCCCGTCTTTGATATCACCCGTATGTGGTGGAAAGGACGTTAAACTCCCAAACACCCTTGTTGGGGTGGATACGGAGATGTTGTTCGTGTGCTCAAGATGGTAAAGTCACGAGTCACAAATCGCGTACTGTCAGACTTTTTTTCTGTTTCGGGTTGTTGTTGTTGTGTGTCATGTTCGTACGAATCGCTTTTCTTTTTTCTTTTTTTTTTCTTTTTGTTTTCGTTTGAGATTCCAATTTTGAGACACCATTCTCAAACCCCTACCCACACGACAGCTTAATTAATGATTTGTGTTACAGCACGGAACCACAAGCACCGCGCTCCCCATCAGCCGCTCTGACGTCACAGCACATCTCCAGTGCGTCCCTCTCACGGAAGGCGGTGCCCCGAATACTGGAAGGGCAGGGGTCAGGGACTCGCCCACGGGTCAAGGCCGAAGGTCGCAGAACCTGTTGGCGCACGGGGCACCCACTGCTCTGAGCAACGTGGAGGAACACAGCATTGCCGGCGGTGCATATGGTGCAGAACATTTAAGCGAGAGAGGCGGCAATGAGGAGAGAGAAGGGTTTGAACGTGAACCCAAGGAATGGACTCAGCAGCCCAATCAGCCTTCACACTTTGCTCAAGACCAGAATCCAGGTCTGAACCGGAAAACGTCGTTCTCTTCCAAAACGTCTTTCGCGGACTCGCTCGATGGGCCGTCCGGCCTGCGCGTGAACTTGGACTGTGCCGCGGACACGGACCCGGTGTTACAGTCGGGTTTGAAAGAGCCTCGTTATCAGGGTTTCTCCTCGCGGGTTGGCGAGAACGAGGGCAAAAGCCAGTTTCATTACGTCAACAGCAGTCGCACGGAGAGCGAGGAGGCCGCGAGGGAGATGAAGTACCGCGTGCTGAAGGCCTTGGATCAGGATGTGTATTACGACTTCCAGCACCGGAAGTACAGGAACACCAACACCGCCACTCCCGTCGCCAAGTTCAACGGCGAAGAGGAGAGGCCCAGGGTGCACTTCTACAAGGTCAAGGTCAATGGAGATTCATAATCCAACATTTGGTATCAAGGTCAATGGAGATTTCTGATCTAACAGTTTTAGTCAAGGTCAGTGGATATTTGTGTGCTGCAAGGTCAAGGTCAGTGGAGGTCCGTGTTTGGCCTACTCGTGCGCTACAAGGTCAAGGTCAATGGATGTCCGCTGTCGACTGTTTATACGTGCTTTCACGGAGATTACTTTCATGGAAATGGCGGAGTTACCGGATTCTACCCCCCCCCTCCCCCTCCCCCCAAACAACAAAACAAAATCGTGCAAACATTGGTGTTAAATGCAAAGATTATTTTTCCTGTTAGTGCTCATGGTTTGATACTGACGCGTTGGAGGGTCAACAGAACTCAAAGCCAGTGTATCCGTGTGTGCACAACAGTTTCAAGTTACACGTATGTTTTATTTGACAGTATCGTAGAGAATATTTTTTGCCTGTATGAGAGATTGCGGTATTTGAAGAGGTGGGCTGATTTCTACACAGATCCGGAACTCAGACAACGAAGCGCAGTTTGACAGAATCGCAATAACCACAGTACATGAACGCAAAACTACGTCAGTGCTGACGATAAAGACGTGACGTGTATGTGTTAAATTTGAAGAAAACAGCCAAAGCGCTGTTCACCTGTGTTTACTGGGGGAGCCGGGACAGTGGAGCGCTGGAGTGTTGGACGTTCAGTGCTTGAGTCGTGGGTTCGATTCCCAGCTGAGGCCAAATATTTGTGCTCGTTGCCCCGTCTTTGATATCACCCGTATGTTATGGACAACGACGCTAAACCCTCAAACATCCATCCATACACCTGTGTTTACTGCTTTCCAAGGCGTCATTTTCACACTGACTTTAAACGTTTTGAAATTATGAAAACCTCGTTTTATATCCCTGTACACAATCTTTGGCACATCAGTTTTCGGATTCCAGCAATACGTTCGTTATATTTTCACATTTATTCAGCTGCTTTTATCGACTCTTAAACATACCCCGTCTCTGATCAGCAGGAGGTGGGGGGCAAGGGGGAGGGGAGGCATGTAGCCGAGTGGTAGAGCGTTAGATTTTCAATACTCGGGTCGTGAGTTCGAATCCCGACTGGGAACCAAGTAGTTGTGCTGGCTTTTGCTCGTCGCCCCGTCTTTGATATCATCCGTATGTGTAACTCGTGAACCACGCCAGTGATAACTCTTGGCTTTGCTAAAGGTACGGCCTCGACCTTTAGCCACGTGACTGGAGTTACCGTATGTAGGAGAAAATGACGTTAACCCCCCAAACAGCCACCCAGCCACTCTGATCAGCAGATACAAGAGATCGAAGTGAACTGTGCATGATCAAAGGTCTCACATATATTACCTACATGGCAATACTGACAGTGACAGACATTGTTTAGATACATGCTAGTGTTATCGACAACCTGTTATGTATCTCTCCGTTCCGAAAGGCAATAAAGAGAGTATGAATTCGTCTTGAGAGAGAAAAAAAAAACTGAACGGGGATTTAGGTTGTGAGTGGTGGAAGACGCTGTGCCATCTTCATTCGTTCAAAAACTCTAGTGTGTTGTCGATTTGTGCTCACTGTGTGATACTTGCAAACTATGCAAAAAATGGTGGAATCGTCTGGCACTCAGGAAAGACAGAAGTTTTCAGGCTGCATGTCAGTTGATCATGAAACAATTCTGGACTGTAGCAAGTTCAAAATGCTAACTCAACAGATCACAAAGCGAAAGTAATGTGTAATGTTAAGACACGTTCGCTACATGAGATACATATATGCATGGGGGACACAACCTTGTTCGAGGGAGAGACATAATTATGTGGTGTGCCAAGATTCAAAGTTGTTGTTTAGTGGGATACTGTCAGCAAAGTCTCCGTCCAAATGTAAGACGGGTTTGTACTCAAGTCACAGTACATTTGATAGGTCATATTTTTACACAAGATGTTTCTTACGATGTGATTCACTGAGTTCAGTGGTGAAAGCCTAAAGCTAAATGTGGAGAGAAAAAAAAAAGGCTTGATTAAAGAGTTTGGATCCAACACCTCGAGCGGATTTGGCTTGACAGTGAAATTGAAAGTGATAGCCGTGATGATATCTTGAGCAAACTGGGGACAAATGCTAGGCTCAACTGACTCTCACTCCCCCCCCCCCCTTTTTTTTTAAAACACATTATGCAATCAACTTGTGCACCGGCATACCCCGGGATTATTAATTCCGTCAGACGAAGTGGCGCCCGGCGCTGTCCGTCATCCCATCAACGCAGTAACCGTGGGAAATGGTGGCCGGGCAACTGAGAAGGATGTCCCGCAGGAACGCTACCCCAAGATGGTTGGTGCGCGCGGTGGATACCGGGATTGTTTACCCAATACTGACATATCACTCCCCGTAACTGGCATATCGCTTCGCGGCTCGTGCAGAAGGGAGAGCGAGAGATTTAATTAGACAAAAACAAGGCTATCAAACAAGGGAAAACTTGGCAGTTGAAGCACTTTCGTTGTCAGGTTTAGTGGTGCGAGAAGGGTATGTTGTGCGCAATCGCGGCCAAAGACGGAGGGCAAACAGGCATGGGGTGACTGAATTTTTTGGTCTGTTGGCAGCGGTGTTTTTAATAATAATCCACGGTATTCATATTTTCCGGGTGGTTTTGATTTATGGATCATCGATATAGCACCTGCAAATAACGAACTCCCGTCTGTTTGGGGGGGGGGGGGGGGCGAAGCCCGGGTAGCCGGCAACATGCTATTCTTTGTCACTGCACAATCAATCACATTTGAGTTTGAGACTCCCATTGGTCAGCGCATTAAAATCACTAGTGATCAGTCCACGATGATACCAAGTCAGCCAATGATCACTAGGGTTTGAAACTTCAGCGTATGAATACCGACAGCGAGCGAGGGTCACCGGCTTCTCTCATTAGCAGACGACAAGGCTAGCCATGACTGACTCGGAGCCTAATTTCGACTTTCGTCTTTGGAAGTGAGACGAAGGTTTCACCACATGATCAAAAGGCATAAATAGGCATCCAGATCAGCACGAATCCCAAATGATTTCAACATTACACACTCCGTTGTCAATATGTTTCGGAGAGAATCCAGTAAAACCAGGTATTCAAACGTTCCCGCTGTAGAACTATGGACCGGCCATGCACATTCCAACGAGCCAGTGCGCACCTCGCTGGCCCCGCGTGCAGAAATGAATGCCCTTTGTTGTTGTTTTGTAGTTGATTACACATTAATATGAACCAATCATATTTTTCTTATTTAATGATTTTTGTTTACTGAATAATGAAAAATTGCTCATTAAGATGTTTCTGGTTGAGTTACTGGTCCATGCGTGTGAGGTATATTTAGAAGTCACCCACAACTTGAAATGGCGAGACGAGTCAGTGTGCCACAGCACGCGGCACGGTCCGTTACAATGGCTTCGCACGTCGGTGTCGAATTCAGCCTTCATCAGGCTTCATTACTGCAATGATCACCGAGAAGACAAGAAGCATGGACAGTTCATGGCCTTAATGGCTTTTGAATTTTTTTTCACTGGTGATCAGAAAAGTCTGCACCCAAAAAATCAGTGTGGCGTTTCATCAATAACGCTGTTAAAAGCTAGATAACATGTCAGTTTTTCAATATATTTTGACGTGGATTCCTTCGTTTTTACAAACTGAAACAAATACTGAGTCCCTTTAATCATTTCTGCTCATCATTCAAGTCCACAACACATACTGCTCAATCTTTGCTTTGCGCACATAATAGGAACTTAAATTCCGGGACTGATCTGTAACTCAGTTTGCACTTAGCTAAATTAATGAACATTTCAAAGTTAAGAGGGGTCAGGCAGGACAGGGAAGAAAACAAATAAGATGTATACTCAGCTGCAGCTACGTAGTTCTGGAATGTGCTACATTCATCTTAAAAAAATCCTCAATATTTTTTGTACAGAACTGGCTTAGAACTGTATATATACTACTCTCCTAAACGCACGTCAGAATCACAGGCGAGCCGCCATCACCACACACCCCCTCTCCTATTTTTTTTTTTCTTTTTTGTGTGTATTTGTATGGTCAGTGAGAGGATACAAAGATTCAAATGCCGAAGGCCGTCGGTATAGTGGTTATATTTTGTACTATTTTCATACAAAACAACTCTTTCAAGAAGATAACACTGTCGGTGGGGCTTTTTTTGTTCATTCTACATGAGGAGCAATTGGCAACTTGTCGTTAACATTTTTTTTTTTTTTTTTTGCACGAGCAACTTTAACTTGAATGCAATAAAATTCATTGAAATAATTGAAGACTCTGTGTGTGTGTGTGTGCGTGTGCGTGTGTGGTGTGTGTGTGTGTGCGTGCGTGCGTGCGTGCCGTGTGTGTGTGTGTTTGTGTGTGTAAGCAGTTTAACAGGGATCATTCTCCTCGTGGCAGACCAGCCAAAGCTTATATTCACCATTGCTGAACATACTGACATGGCGACGCAAACGCTACCACCTCTCGCCTCTGGCTGGCTGGTAATTTCAGCCGCGATATGTTTAGACTGTTAATTGAGTACGCTGCCTGCTTGAGTGGCCTGTAACCAGCCAGGCGATGTAACGCGTGACAAAACCAACAGGTTCGGTGTCAACATACAAGGAGATTATACATAAATGTGCCTGCATGTTGTCCAAGGAATATTTTCTAGGTAATTGCTGGTCCTAAACTATCATATTAAATTGGTACAATGCATTTCACAAGTTTTGTAGACTAACTGCATTCACAAATTTAAGAAGAGGGGGGAAACTCTAGATTGTACATAAATGTGCCTGCATGTTGTCTTAGGAATATGTTCTGTGTAATTGAGTACGCTGCCTGCTTGAGTGGCCTGTAACCAGCCAGGCGATGTAACGCGTGACAAAACCAACAGGTTCGGTGTCAACATACAAGGAGATTATACATAAATGTGCCTGCATGTTGTCCAAGGAATATGTTCTAGGTAATTGCTGGTCCTAAACTATCATATTAAATTGGTACAATGCATTTCACAAGTTTTGTAGACTAACTGCATTCACAAAGTAAAGAAGAGGGGGGAAAAAACGCTAGATTGTACATAAATGTGCCTGCATGTTGTCTTAGGAATATGTTCTGGGTAACTGCTGGTTCTAAACTATCATATCAAATTGGTACAATGCATTTCACAAGTTGTGTAGACAAACTGCATTTACAAATTAACGGAGAGGGGAAAAAACTGACCAAGATTGTACATAAATGTGCCTGCATGTTGTCTTAGGAATAATTATTTTCTGGTAATTGCTGGTTCTAAACTATCATATCAAATTGGTACAATGCATTTCACAAGTTGTGTAGACTAACTGCACTGATTCACAAATTAAAGAAGAGAAAAAGAACGAAATTTAACTTTGAACTTCTGAAAGGGGAAATCAAAATTTGAAAAAAAAAATGTAGATTAAACGTCTATTGCTAAAATAAAAATAATTTTTAAAAATTAAAACTTGGACAATTAGACAATGCAGGATGCACTAAGAGAACTGTGCTTATGATTTAGAAACGTCATCTTAAATATTGCTCTTGGTTTGTTGCTGTTCTTGTTGTTTATATCGTCGCTGCATTTCACGTCTTTTCTACGATTTGGGGGAACTTGACAGTCGCCAGTCTGTCACGCTGAAGGCAAAGCATATTTCCCATGAAGCTGTCTGACACTGCCCATTCTTTGCCCAGCGAATACCTCAATGGAACATTACTCCTAACCGGAAGTGACCGTGAACAGAGGTACTAAGTGCCGGTCACGTTCCGTTCACAGCATCTTCGTGCCGATCACAGGTTATTTGCTAAATGGCCGGTCACGCCTCCGTACAAAACGTAGTTCTGTCGATCCAGTGGTGCCAGTTATTACAGTTCCGTTCCGCACTGTAACCAGGGATCACTTTGCGGAGTTCTCCGCCGGAAAGGCGAGCCGCTGTTGTAGGTCGGAGGTATATTTGCAGGAACAATTTCACTAGCGCATCGATTTTGTTATTAATAACAGTTATTTATTCGTTGTTGGTGGGGAGGGGGTGTTGTTGTTTTGTTTTTGTTTGTTCTTTGTTTTTTTTTTTTTTTTGTTTTTGTTTGTTGGGGTTTTCTTTTTGGGGAGAGGGGGGATTTCCTTTCCTTTTTCTTTTTTTGGTTGGTTTGTTGTTTTTGCAGGGTGTCAGATGTTTTGGAGGGGTCAGATGTTTTGTGTGTGTGAACGTGCGTGTGATGTTCGTGCATGTGTTTGTAATTGTAATCGGAAAAAAAGGCAAATAAACACATGATACTCCTGTTATCTAACTTTAAACACTACTGTAGTTTTCACGTCTCATGGTATGACGACAGTCAGATGACGGTGTACATACCATAACATGAAACATGCCCTGCTACACAGAAACGATACATGTAAACACATACAGAACAGACAAAACATCATTTGCGTTTCAACTTTATTTCAGTGCTCGATGCAAAAACAGTGAAATGGTGCCCTGAGCTTTTCATTCTTAAACTTCACACACATGCACACACTCACATAAATGCACATGTATCTCTGGAGACATCTGCATGCTTAACTTTGGCATACAATTCATGCGCATAAAATTGTACAGGAATTAAAATTCTTTATGTACAGTTTTTATTGCATTCAAATGGAACATTTTCCTGTGTTTCAACTGTCTTTTAGCTGGTATTTACAGGGACAAAACACAGCACATCACTGGAGTGGAGATGATTATCCGCATGCTTAACTTTGGCATACAATTCATGCACATAAAATCGTACATAAATTAAAATTCTCTATGTACAGTCTTTTTTGCATTCCAATGGAACATTTTCCTGTCTTTCAGATGGTATTTACAGAAAAGAAAAAAAATCACAGCACAACCTGTAAACAGTAATACAACCAAAACCCTCGGTGTATACGAAGATCTGGATACGAAAAGTGCAGAGAGAGACAGATTCATGTAAACAGCCACACATTCTATAAATACAACGGCAGGAGATCTATCTTCCTATCTAAAACAAGGAAACCCTAGTTACATCCCTGTCAAGATGACTTCTCGCTGATTTCGTCGTGTGCATGCAGCATATCCTGGAAACAGAGAGATCACTTAGAAGTTCACCGAACAAACAAAAATGGAACGGTAGGGGCTTGCCAAAATGTTGCCCAGGTTATGTCAGACTTGTCACTTCAATCACCAACTGACCACTCAAAAGTTACTTCTGGCTTATACGAGTTTTATATAATAATAATAATAATAGACTACACTGTTTTTGTACAGTGCCTCATCTGTAATCAGCTCTAGGCACTGGACAGGCTTAAAATAAATTGACACAGAAGTCATATACACAGCATATATATATATAAGCTGAGATACAGAATACATAATTACACAGAATATATATATGAACAACTGACCCTGGTGACACATAGCAAACACACAAACACACACAAGCGGTACATGTGAATGGCACAACCAACACACGAGAACAGGCGGGTTCTGATGCGTGCTTCGTATGAGTCTTTGCTAAAATTGTTCAAATTAGCAAGAGGGAGCTGATTCTAACAGAGGCCTGGTAACAGAAAGAATGCTCATCAAATTATAAGGTGACTCACTGAAAATGTGCCAGCAACATTCACCTTAATAATGATAATAATAATAATCGCATTAATATAGGCGCTTTATCCAAAAGCGCCGCGAGCTAAACCGTACACGCATTCTCACATGAATCACACACACTCTCTCTGACAGTGGACATGAACACATAACAATCACGTGTTGCGAAGGGCCAGCTCAGCAATTTCAGTTTCAGAATTTTAGAATTGCACTTATTTTCAAATTTTGTGGACTGAACATTTCTAAAGCAGAGGGGGATGAAGCCGGGGTACCCAGAGAGAACCCCCGACAGTCGGCCCGAATGAACAGTGCCACATATGAGAAAGATAAATCACTGCCCCAAGTGGGACTCGAACCTGACCTCTCGCATTTGCAACAGTCTTAACCACCAAACCTTGCATTTTAATGGTAGACAGGAGCAAGGTCAGCTCAACTCACCTTGTGTTTCATGAATGACAGAAACGTGTTCCAGCAGAGTGTAACAAAGGCCACATACACCACTCGGTATTGAGGAGGCAGAAAATAGAAGTTGATGATCTGTGCTGGGGGCCATATACACCAGTCAGCCTGTAAGGAGACAAGAATGGCTGTGCGAAAACTGTAGATCATACAAAACCCTGAAGGGAGAGAACTGTGCATCTGGCAAGTAATCACAACGAAGCTGTCTCCCTTTATGGTTCACTGCTAACTCCCTTTATCCCTCACTGCTAAGGCCAAAAACAAAAAAATTGGTGTTTCTGGTAACCCGACCGACCCTCCCTATTTTTTCCCCCCAACCCTAAAAAATTTTTTTGGCTGCTGGAAAAAAAAAGAAAAAATACAAGCACGACCTAGTTTCGGTTTTCATGCGCCTTTCATCAGGGAAGTCATGCGCCATCGCGGACCCAAGATTAGAATGAAATATGGTAAGATAGTGTGTTATATTAAATACAGTTTCACAGAGCATCATTTCTTATTAATACCCTGTTTCTTTGTTCTTGGATATATATGTGTGTGTGTGTGTGTGTGTGTGTGTATGGGGGGGGGGTTAAAAAAAAAAAAACCTACCTTCCTACCCTATTTTTTTTTTTTTTTTGGCCATGTTACCAGAAACAACAATTTTTTTTTTGGCCTAACGGTACCCTGCACATGATACATGCAGAAAACATCACCATGTCAACTGAATGGAACCTGCCGATATCGTAATATCACACGTGGGTCACACCATTAAAAAAAAACCAGCGGAAACAAAAAAACTCTAAAATCTATTTATGTCCTCTTCAAAATGACATGTTACTCGATGACGCATACCATGTATATAGTAGGGAATTTTTCTCTCCATTCCTGTCCGCATGCACCAAGTGATTTCCCTTCCAGAAGACCCATTCCTGCGATATAAACAAAACACAGAATATAATACTAATGTTTGGATTATGAAGGCGCTTTTCCCAGTTGTTTGGCTCAAAGAAACGTGAGCTGAACACAACATGCACACGCACTTGCATCACACACATATGTATTTACTACTGGCAGAGCTTATACTTGCCGAGTCAAAAGACGCCTTGTCCAATTAAAAAAATAAATAAAACATTGTGCTGCACCATGTTCAGTGACAAATATCTTACCCTGTGATGTGTGTGGGTGGATGCGGGTGCTTGTGCGAGCTCAGAAGATAGGATGTGTGTGGATGAAGGATCTATACGTAGAGAGAGCTGTTATCTGTGATCTGTATTCTGTGTTAGGCCTGCCCCTCCTTTTTAACTGTTATTCTTAGTGCTTGTTTAACATAGTTTAATGTGAGGCAATGCCAGTGCTTCTTCTCTTTAAATTGTGTTTTAGCCAATGACTGAGTGTGTGAATGTGTATATGTATTTATATGGTATGTTTGTGTATATCAATTGTGTTTTATTATCAAGAGGAGCAAAGCAAATTCTTCTTAATTGTAACTAAGAAGCAATAAATCTATCTTATCTTATCTTAAATAACTAAATCTAAACTGAAACTTAACTAGATGATAACAGATCGACGTGAGCTGAACGCAACATGCACACACACACGGTCTGCATCAGAAACATGTAACAGAAACATGTATTCGCTCACTCACGAGACACGAACACATTTCAATCTCTTTAAATTGAAAAAATACATGTATACCCTAGCTACTTGGTAAGACACTGAAAACTCTCTATCAATACGCTTCATGCATTTAAATCTTCAAATAAAACATCTTTCTCATTATGTGCACGTGCATGTGTTCACATGAAAGTGTGCATCCACTCCCCGTCTGTGTGGCAGTGTGTGTGTGTGTGTGTGTGTGTGTGTGTGTGTGTGTGTGTGTGTGTGTGTGTGAGAGAGAGAGAGAGAAAGAGAGAGAGAAGTAGTTAATAGTTGTGGTTTACTCAACTGTGAAAAAGCATGCAGCCAGTGATCCTTCTCAGGCAAGTTTTGATTTAGAGTTCACTGTGTACATGTAGGGCTTTCTGTGTGAGCTGTCACTCAGAGTTGACTTTCACCAGTGTAAGGCCTACACTACAGGGAGCGTCTCACTGTGACCTGTCTGCGGTATGGATGTTTTGCCACTATGATTTTGGAACACCTCTATTACACTGATGAGGTACACACTTTACATTTTGGTCTTTCTTGTATTATATGGATGTTGTGACACTTACTTTGCATTGTCTCATTCAATAGTATATATATATATCTGAGATACAGAACATTGTTTCCCAAAATTGCTAGGAATTGTAAGTAGAATTGTAGAGTTGTAATCAGTGGTGGAACAACAGTGCTTATTTTGACTGTAGTTCAGTCTTTAGTGACAGGGGATTTGGTCTAGTGGTTAAGGCACCCGACTTCGGATCCTGAGCTGCCAGGTTCGAGTCCCCGGTGGGCAGGAATGTGGTGGGATTTTTCCTTCCCATATCGAGTCAAATCCATGTGCAGACTCGTTTGCGGTGCCTGTCTCGCCTTCGTGTACACACGCACGCACATACATCAAGTGTGCACGCTAAAAATCCCACGTTCATCTTTCGAAGAAGAGTAGCCTGTGGCCGGTGGCGTGGTAAACAGAAATACTGTCGCACGCACCAGAGTGAATAGCAGGGTGGAGGTTTGCACATAAAGCAGCGCTTAGCGGCAGCAGGCTTTCACTGCTTCGTCCTCCAGCCCTGCGGCGCCGTGAGCATTTCAGCAGAGATGGATACGTGCGCCGAGGAGAAGTCTACCATACCATACCATACCATACCATACCATAGTGAGGAAATATCTTGTCTTTAAATTATAGTTTCTATTTCTCTTTTGATAGTTCTCATGTTAGTGTTATTGCTGTTTCAGGGTGTGCAAACATACATACAAACAAACAACAAAGATATAAATAGATCTATGAAATAAAGAGCCCAGTGCCAACCAAACACGCTGCCTCGTCTTTCACTGGTCGACTGGTCAGAGAACCCCGGTAGTGTAGTGGTGTGATCATTTATACCCCAAGGCACCTATCCCGTTACATCAGTGATCGCGCTAGGAATTTTGAAAACCGGTGCCATCAGCGACTACCCCACACTGTCACTCAACAACCTGTGTCAGATCCGGTCCCACGAGAATTAAAACCAGTGATAAGAATTACACTGCAAATCGACCTAAACACAATCACAGTGTCGCAACACTGTATCGGTATGAGAGGTAAAGATAGCAGCGAGTCCATCGCAAGAACAAAGAAGCCCTGGCCAGTGGGCAACAAACTATTGTGATAGTGTTTAACGTTCGCCGAAACTGGGACACCCCCCCCCCCCACCCCTATCAGAGGCCACAGTGTTTACTGGTCCCAGCAAATTACAACCGGTCCCTGGGACCGGCAGCTCCAAATTTTTCCGGTATTCTGGTTTTGCAAACGGTATTTTACCGGTAATTACCGGTTAACGCGATCACTGTTACATCTGTACCTGTGCTCATGAGAAGCTAGAGAAACCAATACACACAAAAAACAAAACGAAACATAAAATGAACTACACTTACACAAGTACACAGTCACTGGTAAAGTACTAGAGTGCAATGGCCAATGCACTGATTGTAGGGCTGTGTCATACCTAACAAGAAAGACGAGCAGAAAAAGGGTCCAGCCACAGCCTGATCGGCCGCAACCTTCTTGGCGACCATCTTTACTCCTTTTCCTGTTACAGCTCTGTCCAGAAAGCGGTACCAGAAATGGTTGAATGGTCCCAAGATGACACCGATCACAAACATGCGCCCTGCAACGATGAAGCTTGATGTTAAAACGTGTCTGGTGAAACACGAGAAAAATAAATTTTCATTGCAGCCATCACACGCAGACCCTTTACCTGGAAAAGTGCATGGAAAAAAAATACTAACTTGACAATTCTGCTGGCTACACGCACACCAAACACACACATGCACAAAATCAAACAGTCCTCTTTTGTGATGTAACTTTTTGAACTATGTCACTGAAAATCTTACATCGGCTATAGTCTGTACACAATTTAACACAGCTATTTTGAAGCAACAACAGTCGAAATTAGGTGAGGTATTTCCCAAAACATATATCTGCTTACTCTCCCTTTCAATCCCTGCCGGCCTGAGAGACCAGTCGGACATAGATCGTTTCAAGTCTGACTAGAAAATGCATCTGTTCCGGCTGGCTTTCGACTCGGCCCACTTACCTGCTCCTGATTCAGCTGCTCTGTGTGTGTGTGTGTGTGTTTGCATATTTGTTGGTATGAGTGCGGAAGTATGCGCATTGAGTCACTTTGTGAGAATTTTGCACTATATAAGTACAATTCATTATTATTAATCACCTATCCACGTTAGCATCTAGTAATGGTATTTCTTAAGTGTATTTTTTACACTTCTCCCTACACACATTAATTTTTACAATTTCTTCGTTAAAGTTTACCTGTACGTTCATAGTTGTAATTCACTGTCCGGCCTTGCGTTTTCTTGACATATCTCCGTTCAATGTTCTGGATGATGAAATCCCCCAGTGACAGGAGCCCGCATCCCGACGCAACGTTGGTCGCGAACAGATGCCGGGTGAACAGAACATTTACTGTATTCTTGAGCCTGTTCATAGTCTCGTCATTTTGCTTTCAAGCTCGAAACAACTGGGTAATTTCACAGACCGAATCCCGCCGTTTCTCATACCTACTGTGCTGACAGCATTGTGACCGCATGAGAGGACAGAGTTGTTTTTTGGAGTTTTTTTTTTAGGGCAGTGTTCCAGCGGTCATGCCGCAAGCCGGTATAGTTTATGAGAGTTATCTTTCTTGATTCAGTAGGAGTGAAAGTGTCTCCGGAACTAGAGAACTTCTAAGAAGAGTTTCGTACCCTCAAAGCGAAATCGAAAGTAGAACATCCAGGTGCTCTTTTTTCTGTTGATTGTTTTCTTCTGGATAAGAATGGTTCAGTGTATGTTGTGCGTTTGTTTGTTTTGTTTTTCATGGATCATTTGTCTTCCTTGATATCCAGCTGCAATGCCCAAGCCTGCAAATTTCACTGCTAACCTGCACATGATGCATGCAGAAAACATCACCATGTCTGATATCTCACACACACACACACACACACACACACACACACACACACACCTTCCTGTGTAATCACTCAGAAATACCACCTTTCACTGGTACACTGTTCAAGAGACAAGAAGAGATAAAATGCAGATCTCTCTATCTTTCTCTCTGTATTTCCTTCCTTCTTTTTTTTTCAAATTACAATTTCCTGTGGAGGTACAGTGTTTTGTTTTATTCTTCACAGCTCCTCATACAAGTAGAAACATGCAGATCTACAAATGCGCATTTATAAAACGAAAAGTAAAACAATTTCCATGAAAACCAAAGCAAAGCAGAAACAAATTTCAACCTGTCCTTTGCATAAGCAGAGAGCCACATTTTGAAAACAGACAAATGCATTTTGAATGAAATGAAAAAATGAACTCAAAATATGTATGATAAGAACGTACATGTTTAACCAACAAATAATGCCTGCCAGTATCTATGATCTACACAGAAATTGTGTGTGACACAGTTTGTTAACTTTATGCCTTCACTAAAATTCCATCTATTGCATGGTGCTTGGCCCCAGTTTGAGAATGTACAGTATGTATTATTTTATGACAATGTGTCTAACACGGTGTGTGTGTTGTTGTTGTTTTGTAGCAGCGGGATGGGGAAGCACAACCTGAAGCACCTGCGGCCTAAGCCGGTACTCAACAGTAGTCAGCAAAGTTACTACAGGTTACTGTAGGTTTTAGATGGCGGACAGGCAGTCATGCGTTTGACAACAAACAAGCCTGTTGACTCTAGTTGTGCGCTCTCTTCCTCACTGCAGCTGAGTAAAATATGATGACAGACTGACATGTTGGAAGGAAGTTAATGTTGTTGAATGTAACGGGCACTTCAGAGCAAAGCAGTAAATGACAATATTACCTGCAGTTTTATTCATTGATAACTCTGGCATAAATAAGTGTATTTTACCAAAAGGCTTTAAGTGAATGAAAATATAAGTAGCAGTTTTATTGATGATGAAACTCATCTTTCAGTCTACTGTCTTATTCACTGGTGAAATCTTTGTGTCGGAATAAAGAGTTGTGCGTTTTACAACAAACAAGCCTGCTGACTCTAGTTGTGTGCTCTTTCTCACTGCAGAATACAAGGTTTACATGTGCAGTGTGAGGGTTTTTATTTTTTTTTTAACCATTCATACCTGTCATCAAGGACATCCCTTGCATTTGCACTGCAATACATTCAACAGTGCAGTGTAAGTCTCTCTGTGTGTGTGTGTGTGTGTGTGTGTGTGTGTGTGAGAGAGAGAAACAGACACACATGTGCCAACTAGATCAACCATGGTGGGAGCAGGGTCTCTTCACAAAGTTGAACATGTATCCAGGTATACAGAGATTTACCGTCTGAACAAATGGCCTGCAAGTACCTTGGATTAAAGTGCAGAGGACAGACACTCATTTAAAATGCCCTGATGGATCTTGCTATACACCATTTTCAAAACACTAGAAGATAAAAATTCCAAAAATGGTGTACTATCCTAATATGCCAAGATGTGGTTCGTACACTACAAACACTGTAGACTAGGGGTCCTTCCTGAGCCAGATAAACTGGACAAGCCTAGCTGATGTAATAAATAGTGAAATTTCATGACTGCTGCAAATATAGAGTACATATGAGTCAAAAAAGGAATGTTTTCCAATGTAGGAAGCCTGATCCACTACCACTCTAGGGCTCTCACCTGATGTGCCATCTGCAAGATGTCTGTTAGTGCTACACTGTACTGTTTTACAAGATTAAAATCAAGAAATGAACATAGCTGCTATCAACAACCAAGAATGTGCATGCGCGTTTGTGATAATTATGGTCTCCACACAATATGACAACTGGAGTTGCTTCCCTTGGTCCGTGACGAAGGTATTTCTAGTGGATGTGCATCTTTGTGAGATAGACATCCACCACCCCATCTTGTGAAACCACCAATCCAAGCATGAAAAAAAACAAACAAAGGATCTGTTCATCAAGAACCAAAGCTTTTGTGTATGACAGCATTTGTGTAACAGCGACAGGTACCACCTTCAAGAGATATGCGTCCAAACACAAACCTACCGGTAGTCATTCATATGTCAGCAGTACTTCACTACACTGTAACACGCAACACCAAATTCACTCTCACTGTCTGACTGTGAAATAAAATAATAAATAAACACATGCAGTCACTCAGTCCATGTTTCATTTGTTCCCTTTTAAGCAGTCAAGTGTGCCATCTACATGCCAGCCATCAACATCAACTCTACGACATACAGGCACCAGGTTAATTACTGTCTTGAGAAATTCATGCTTCTGTTGTTCCGTAAAGCTCCCTATGTCAGGACATTTCTTTCTTCCTTTTAAGGATTTTCAGTACAGGCAATGCATAACAGCAGTTACAGCAACTAAACTTGTTCAACCCAACAAAAAAAAGCAAAATTATTTTATCCACGTCTAGGACTGTCGCTGCACAGTAACTAGTTGTCAAGCTGACACCCTCAGCTTTTCCAGCCCCAGTCGTTCTTTGGTCGCCAGATCCCAACCGTGATGTCACAGCCAGCTGATGCAAGTACACCATTCTGATAGTCAATCTGAAATCAGTTTAACAGGAAATCAGGCAATCTGAAATTAATACGCGACGAGTGAAGATGAAAGGCATGGTGCTACAGTTTACTGAATAAGTTCCTGCCTAAGTCACTTCGTGCAAAGTGGGTTAAGTCAATTCCACCACACATAAGTATGTAACAGGGGCGCCGGAAGATGTTGGGGGGAGGGGGGGCAGAATCTCGGAGGGGGGAACGTTGCCCGAAAAAAAGTGAAAAGCGGGAGGGGGGGGGGGGGGGGGGGGGGGGGGCAATCAGAGGAGCGGACAGCCTTCGGTCCACAAAAACAGAAGTTCTCTGTTGGGTGGGATGAGGGAGAGAGCACTAAGAGGGGTAGGGGGAGAGGTAGGCGAAGGGGGGGGGCAAGACCATGGCTTTGCCCCCCCTCTTGCCATAGTCACCTGATTTTCCAGGGGGGGCAAAAAGACACTCTTGCCCCCCCTGCTTGGGTACAGGGGGGGCAGCTGCCCCCCTGCCCCCCCCCCCCCCCCCCCCCCCCCCCCCCCCCCCGGTTCCGGCGCCCCTGTGTAAGCAACAACTACACACGTACCCCTGCCACTCCACTGCTGTGTTTCTGCAAGCTTGTGATGAGTTGTGGCTCAAGACTTGGCTCCAGAACTCTGATGCTCGAGTCGTTGGACGCAGTAAAAATGGCTCCCTGGGTGTGGACGACCCCCGTCATCTTGTCTGTATGACCGATGTTGTAACGCTGCACCAGCTCAAACTTCCCCAGAGACGTATCGATCAAGTTCAGCTGGCCGTCTTTGTCACCAAACCATAACTGGTTACTATGGTAACTCGCGTCAAGAGGGTAGCTCTCCATCTGGAAGGTGAGACAAAAATATTTGACTCCAGGTGAAAGATATCCGGTATGACAGTTTACCCTTGGTCTTTCTCCAAGACAGTGTAACAGATGACTCCACTCAGCAGGCCCGAAGGCCAAAGCCCCATCTCTTTACTCTGCCTTGTATTGGCAAAATACAGTGCACCCATGACATTACTGTATGGGAAAAAGAGGTGATTTCAAAATTAAAGAGATTAACATTATTATCTTTTTCGTCAAATGACGTCGATGGACTTACTGCTTTCTTTCCATGTTTTCAGTGCTATCAAACTACATGTGCTTCCCTTGCTTGCTGTAGTGTCTGGCAAAAAGTTTCCCAGACCATGCCATGTGTTGTGCCCATTACGCTGCGGGACGCTGTTTGCTGAATTCTGGGGGCTCCACCCTCTTGTTGACTGGAGTGGAGCCTTCTATTACCCTATCAATGTTGTTGAGAATGCAGTTTTTTGACAGGTATGCAGCTCTGCAATGTATACACAAGTAGTTTGTCTCCCAAGCAGACTTTCCTGCCAGTGCAGCCTGCACACCTCTGTTTTTGCCCAGTAACTACACTGTAGCAGGGTTTGAACAGGGCTTTAAAATGGTCCACGGTCCAAAAGTAGCTTTCACTGATGTAGTGATGACATGGCAAAGCCATGAGCATGCTTCTGCAAAGCAGACATGTTACGCTAGTGGTTTCTGGGGGCATGCTATGCTCCAGGCCCCCCCCCCCCCCCCCCCCCCCATTTTTTTTTTTTTTTTAAATGAGACTGCAACTTGTGTAATTTTGCAAAAATTTTGACGGCTTCAGAGAAGGAAACACTTTTTTGGAAGGAACATTTTTTAGAAACAGACTAAGATCTGTGCAATCTTGTGCATTTTGGCATGATTTTAAGTCCTTTAGAGGAGGAAAAGCACTTTTTCAGGG
Organism: Batillaria attramentaria; assembly: GCA_018292915.2. Lineage (NCBI taxonomy): Eukaryota > Metazoa > Mollusca > Gastropoda > Batillariidae > Batillaria > Batillaria attramentaria. The sequence continues at coordinate 329,984 of JACVVK020000071.1, forward strand.
AAGGAAAATTTTTACCCAAGTTGGAAATCTGCCAAAAGGTGGAGGATTTTAAGCACTGCTCTGCTCTGCGTCCATCTGCTTCAAAACTGTAAGTTTGCTCCAAGCAAACCTGCACTAGCTGTCACAGGCATGCACACAGCAGCCAAATCACCCACCTGTAAAACTTTGAACACAGCAGCAGCTCGGCGATCATACACTGAGAAAGTCTTATCCTCGCTGCCTGTCACAATGTAGCGGTCGTCGCCGGCCACACACAACACCGGCTGGCGATGCCATCGCTTAATGGCCACAAAGTTACCCTGACGAGGGTCCAAGAAGTACACCTTCCTGTCAAAGGCCCCAGCAACCAGAAAGTTCTCTTCCACATGGAGGTCCAGCACAGCAGACTTGCACCTGCACACAGTCTTTTGTGTTTGAATTCAATTTATAGTATTCTTCGCACACTACTGAACTCTCTCGACAAGCAAATGAAAACTTTCCAGGCTTATTTGAGTGGTGTATGGGTGGGGTGGGGGCTGTTGGTTGGGTGTTAAATTTAAATCCCCTTTTGGGTGTGTGTGTGTTTGTAGGACTCTTTCTGTTTCCGTGCTTTTTGTTTTGTTTTTTAGTGCTGTATTTTTGGGGTGTTTTGTTGTTGCTTGTTGGTTTGTTTTATTTTTGTTTTGTTTTTTCGGGGGGGGGGGGGGGGGGGGGGGGGGGGCAATTTTGTGGTTATTTGTTTGTTTGGGGGGATGGGGATGGAGGCGGGTGTTGTTGTTATTGTGGATTGTATGGGATGGGTGTGTGCTGTACGTGGCTTCCTGTTTAATTAATTTCCAGTGGTTTTTGCTGTGTAAACCTAGCCGACTGTCAACTCACAGCCTAGTTCCACTGAAAAGTACAAGGAAACAGAGGAAAACAATAAATCCATTTCTTGCCCAATGGATATAAACATCCTCAGACCTCAAATTCAGCTCCTTTTCACGTGGATACTCACTTGTATGACGAAACAGTTTCCATTTCCCGCTCCAGATCCCAAACCTTGATACGTGTATCCCATGATCCCGTGTATAGGTAAGAGTCTAATGAGGCCATGCACCATATCCAGCCCTGCAAGCATGGGGAGAACGTTGGTAATTAATAAAATAACAAAAAATATGTTCATGCCCCCCCAAATTAGGGTAGGTAGGTAGGAAACCTTCTTCTTTGAAGGTGAGCAACGCTTTCAAGAAAAGAGATGTGCTGGACCTCGGAGTTCTTTTTCTAAACGATGCAAAGAGGTCGAAGATTGCACAAACGTGGATAGGAACAAGTGAAAAGTGGATGGTACAGTTCATTCAACACACCTCTGACCAAAGGAAAAAGCCTAAGCTTGACCAAACGAAATGAAAACGTTGTGCCGAAAGCCTAAATCAGTGCATCAAGCTGGTACCATCTTAAACCCTCTTTCATAAGAGCTGTAATATTTACTTACCGTGTGTGCCTTGTTTATGGAATGCAGTTTCATCTCTTTCTTTGTCTCCGGCCGCTGACTGTCATACTTGGTCAGGTTTAGCAGCGTGAGGTATCGGTCACGGGAACCAGCTGCTAGCAAGCTCCCATTCTGGAAATCACATGGTGATGATGATGATAATGATGATTGGCCATTTGTATATATAGCGCTACAAGAAAACTTCCATGCAGTAAGCATGCTCACGGCGCCTTTGGGGTTGGGGGGGGAAAAAGTGAGAGAGAGATCGAGAGAGATTTAGAACTGAGAGAAACGATGCATCTTGAGGTTCCGCTTGAAGGTCATGACTGACGCAGAACCTGACTTGAGGTGAGCTGGCAAGTTGTTCCAGAGGCAAGGAGCTGCACTCTTGAAAGCCCATGCACCAGAGCGTTTCTTGTTTGTGTTGTCATAGTAGCCTGGGACAGCAAGTCTGGACTGGGAAGAAGATCTTAGGCTGCGTGAAGGTTTATAGAGTGGTATGAGCTCAGCCAGATATTGTAGTGGAGCAGTGCCGTGAATGAAGGAAAAAGTCAAGGAGAGAAGCTTATGGTTGATGCGAAGCCATGAACTTTACACTTTGCTGATGCTCTAAAAAACTAGAGAGGCAGAAGCCTCCATGGCTCCCTTGTGACACAGGTCAAGGTTGTTCACAAAAGTATGTTTGTAAAGCTCTTATCACTATCCATTATCATGCTAAGTAAAGTGTCTGGCGCTCTGAGTTCCTGGCAATATTACAATTTTCCCCGAAACAGTTTGTACAGCCTTGACCTTTGGTCAAGGTCATTCAAATGAGATCTTATCAAAGTCTATCATCATGCTAAGTTTGATGCCTCTAGCATTTGTAGTTCCTCCAATAACAGTAATGTTAAAATTCACAACAGACAGCTTTAATGACCTTGACCTTCAGTCAAGGTCATTCAGAAAGGTAGGTTTCACTGCTGTCTATCATCGTGCCTCGTTTGGTGCCTCTACTGTTTGTTGTTTTGGACAAAATGCCAAGGTTAAAAGTTTCCCAAAAAACGCATGACCTTGACCTTGACTAAAAGTCACTGAACACAGGTATGTCTGTAAAGGTGCTGCCAATGTCAATCATCGCACGTAGTTTGATGCTTCTGATTCTTCTAGATACTGAGAAAATGCAAATGTAAAATTTCCGAACAGTTTTTAATGACCTTGACCTTCAGTCAAGGTCATTTAAGATGGTATGTGTGCATAGGTCTTATCACTGTCTATCACCATGCCACATTTGGCACCTCTGCTGTTCGTTGTTTCTGAGAAAATGCCAATGTTAAGGTTTCACAAAACTATCTTGTACGGCCTTGACCTTGACAGAAGGTCACTGACTACATGTATATCTGTAAAGTTCTTATCAATGTCTATCATCATGCAAAGTTTAAAACCTCTGGCATTTGTAGATTACGAGAAAATGCCAATGTAAAATTTTCAAACAGAGAGCTTTAGTGACCTTGACCTTGGGTCAAGGTCATTCAAAATGATATATTTTGAAAGGTCTTGTGGTTGTCTATCAGCATGCCAAGTTTGGTGCCTCTACTGTTTGTAGATTCTGAGAAAATGACAACGTTAAAGTTTTCTGGACACACACATACACACACACACACACACAGACAGACAGATAGACAGATGACGGAGCCAAGGGAGCCAAAAAAAGGATCATCAGAGATGAGAAGAAGATACACTTCTCTTCATATACAGCTGTTCTAAGGTGGGTTTTTTAATCTGAGGTTTTATTTTGGGATCAGGTTTTTGTTGGGTTTTTTTTTTTTTTTTTTTGGTAGTGGTGGTGGTGGCGGTGTTTTTTTTTAACTGAATCGTTGATCATCATACACTACATCAGGATCTGTCCACCTTTTATTAATGGGTAAAGGAATGTCAAAGTATACATTTTACGGAAATTACTCTTTGCTGGATACACAGTGCTAAAACTATAGGTCTAGGACGGATTTCTTATTATAAACTGAAACAAGGTGAGTGAACAATGGAGTTTAAAATCACCATACAACTAGAGAGGCAGAGGCCTCCATGGCTCCCTTGTGACACAGGTCAAGGTCATTCACAAGAGTATGTTTGAAAATCTCTTATCACTATCCATTATCATGCCAAGTAAAGTGTCTCTGGTGCTCTGAGTCCCTGGCAATATTACAATTTTCCCCGAAACAGTTTGTATGGCCTTGACCTTTGGTCAAAGTCATTCAAATGAGATCTCATCAATGTCTATCATCATGCCAAGTTCGGTGCCTCTAGTATTTGTAGTTCCCCCGAAAACGGTAATGTTAAAATTCATAACAGACAGCTTTAATGACCTTGACCTTCAGTCAAGGTCATTCAGAAAGGTAGGTCTCATTGCTGTCTATCATCATGACTCGTTTGGTGCCTCTACTGTTGTTGTTTTGGACAAAATGTCAAAGTTAAAGTTTCCCAAAAAAAAACGCTTGCATGGCCTTGACCTTTACTAAAAGTCACTGAACACAGGTACATGTCTGTAAAGGTGCTGCCAATGTCAATCATCACACATAGTTTGAGGCTTCTGATCCTTCTAGATTCTGAGAAAATGCAAATGTAAAATTTCCCAACAGACTGTTTTCATGACCTTGACCTTGAGTCAAGGTCATTTAAGATGGTATGTGTGCATAGGTCGTATCACTGTCTATCAGCACGCAAGGTTTGGCACCTCTGCTGTTTGTTGTTTCTGAGAAAATGCCAATGTTAAGGTTTCACAACGGCCTTGACCTTGACACAAAATGATATATTTTGAAAGGTCTTGTGGTTGTCTATCAGCATGCCAAGTTTGGTGCCTCTGCTGTTTGTAGATTCTGAGAAAATGACAACGTTAAAGTTTTCTGCACACACACACACACACACACACACACACACACACACACACAGACGACGGAGGGTTCATACATAGACTCCCATTGTTACACAAGGGAGCCAAAAATGAAAAAGCACAAGCAGTGCACCTGCATCAGATGGACCACGTCCACAGCAGCAAACAGGTTGTCACTGAAGGTGAAATGTTCATAGTGTTCGTCACTGTCACTCCATGCACGGTGACTCCGCTCTCGCTCGACGCAGGCATCCTGCCAACTTTCAACTTCATCTGCAGGGGAAAAGTCAAACAGAACCACAATGTCATCAGTAGGTTTTGTACAGTGTGTGTACTTGGTGGTGATTGTCTTCAGCTACAGACTGAGTAACAACCACAGAATTTATTTCAAACATTTTTTTTCCTGCAAGTGTAACTTTCTGAACAGAGCAAGACAGATCTTGGAAAAAGTTAATTCCCTATTCTCTAAACTCACTAAAGCTCCCCTCCTATTCAGTTTAGTTCTGCCGAATTTTATAAATCATTCATATCAAGGTGTTCATGAGATTCTGGTGTAAATCCATTTTGCAGAAGTGTACAATGCATGTCAGTCCACACTACCCTCAAAACTCTGTTACACCGAAATCACAAGATGACGCTGAAACGAACCACAATGGAAATTAATAACTGGAAGTGATGTGCTACCACAAAATAAAATGAATAATTGATAATTGTTTGCATATAATCAGCTGCAGTATTTCATCCAGAACTTACATGGGACTGGTGGATATTTTCTAGGCCAACGCCTGGCCATGCGAGTCCGCCAGTAAATTTCATCGGTGAAGAGTATCTGGAATGCCTGGCACACTTTAGTCAGCGTGTTGATGATCACACCAGCTTCAAGAAAGTCACAGATGTGGAGCAATATCTCCACAGGAACAGTATCCAGTGAGATGATCACATCGCTTTCACTACAAACTGAATCATCGGCTGTAGCACCATCTGTCATGGAGGTTTCCGAGAGTAAATCTGTCTCATCGTATGGCATGTCACTTGGACTGTCAAACATGTCACGATCCACAGGACCAGTCAAAGCAGCATCTCCAATGGGGACATCCGCATTTCCTTCGAAGTTTCTGGGCGAAGTATTTGTCCCGTCAGCAGATCTTCTGGGTGGTGAAATGGCAGAGCAGACGAAGTCGGATGGGGGTGTCTGGGGTGACGAAGTCATGGTGCGCGACTGATCTGTTGAGCAGTTATTGGACATATCTTTCTGTGCTTCCTCAGTAGCCATGGCTGTAAGGCTCTACTTCCGCAGATCGTGTGTGTAGAGCAAAAGGTGATCTTCGGTCTGAAAAGAACGTAGCAAACAATGTTTTAACTTCTGAAACAAACATGCACATAGGCGGTCATAATAATTCAAATAATATTTAACCCCAATGGTGCTGAATTATTTTCTAATTTACTAGAAATGCCAAATAAGGAATATCAGGGTCTACACACACACACACACACACACACACACACACACATGTATATGATTCTGCACAGAGACAGCGCTTGCATAAAGTGGATCTGAAAGGCATGGCATAAGCAAAGCTGCCATGACCCTTTAGTTTCTTACACCATACATGGTTCCAGTAAATTACTCATGACTTTGTTAATTTAATTTCTCCCATGACATTTTTCCTCTATGACTATTTTCTATATTTACAACTTTACTACTGGCAGAGCTTATACTTGCCGAGTCAAAAGACACCTTGTTCAGTGACAATTAAATAAATCTAAACTTAAACTAGACGATCACAGATCTACAGAATGCATACGGACACTGCCGCTAGCACGCTGCCACTACAATGAACACTTTCCGCCAGTAAAACTTTAGAAGCAGCTTTTATTGTATCGACCTGTGAACTTTAGTTGCAGGCTATTAACACTGGTGAATCATGTACTGTCTGTCTGCCTGTTTCATCACTTTATGGCTTGGAACAGCATCACAAGGACAATAAATGAGATTTTTTTTTACAACTGGTTAGGCAGTTCGAGAGAAGTTTGCAAAACTAAACTCCTTGTCACGACTTGAAAACGATGATTTTGGGACGGGTATAAGTGCCACGATAACCGTTTTCCTTTCCCCTTTCCTGTTAGCAATCGACCTTCACTGTGGAAGACAGTTTAATTATTTTCATTCAAAGTTCATACGCACCGTTGTTACTCATCATGTGTTGCTCCAGCGGAAATGCAAGGTAAACAACTGACGTTTTTAAAGATGTAAGAACAAAGCCCATTGGTCTGTATGCTCAGCTTCCGGAAGTGTGCTATGAAGCATGCTTTGATTGGACAATTTTTGTCGTCTGCTCGACCTGACAAAGTTGTCTGCTAGCGCCATTCATCAGCTTCCGTGAAAATGCAAGAGAGGCGTTTTGGATTGTTTGCCAGGTAAATACTAGAGGCTCTCTCTTGAAATAAGTCTTCAAATATAATTTTTAAATGCAACCGGCGAGAATCACGGTGCAACAGCCCCCCCCCCCCCCAACCGCCACACACACCGGCGACACACAAGTACACACCCTCCACTGACAACGGCTTCAGTGAATCACGTCGAACCCCGTCCGTCTTTTGCTCCGTTGTGAGCTGGTAGAAATCTTGGCGGAAAACTAACGAAACCCCAAAACTTTAAAAAAAAAAAAGTCAACAGCGTTGAACTGCCAATGCTGATTTCACGATAATTGAATATACATGTATTGGTAGGTTTTGTACGTTTGGTAGGGAAATAACTTAGTTTCATTAATGAATTCTGTGGACAACTATTACTGAATATTGCCGGCTTTACTAGTACATGTATCAATATAAATGCAGGTGAAAAACAGTCCGCACCGAGTTGGCCGGCCGGGGTCAGAATGGTCCTCATGTTCCCACGGCATTTCCGGCCGGGGAGAGGTGGGGGGGGGGGGGGCGTATGAGGGACTGTAACTCGTGCACCAAGCCAATGATAAATCTTGCTTTGGCTAGAGGTACGACCTCGACCGATTAGCCACGTGACTGGGGTTAGAGGGACCGATTAGCCACGTGACTGGGGTTAGAGGGACTGAGGTAGGGGGTGGTGGGGGGGGGGGGGGCTGAAAGCCGGGGAAGGTGTGGGGGTGCACTGAGCGGCAAGATGCACTTACGATGCACAGGTGATTCTGTTATGACCCTCTCAGTTCATGCACTGACATCGCCGCTGTGCGTGTCACGTACTGTGACCCGTCATTTTAAGTTTTGCTGTACTTTTGCAAGCCTCTCGCCGGACTGATCTTGCTCGCGTCCGTCAGTTATGAACTGAAGGTTCACCAGACCCGGCTGTTCTGTGCTTGTTGGTAAACTGTTCGGCAACGAACATGTTGTGGCTTGTGAGGCGGTTGACGTCGGTCTGCCAGTGAGTAGTCAGGGCATAATTATTAACTTGAAATGTTCGTTTGGCCAATCAATACATGTACTAGATCGAGTCAAACCGAGACTAACAGTGGCCTCGGAAAACCCAAGCTAGGACCGACAACACACCGCCGGCTTATAAGCACACAAACTCGTGTGAGAAACATATGATACAGGCAGGGGGTCGCTCTGTGAGAACTTGGCTCGGCCGGCGCCTTGAAGTGTCGCCGGTTAGCTCAGTGACTGTATGCCAGCGTACCCGCATTTTGCCGGGTAGAACGGCTGATCAGCCTGGCGAGCGCGCGTGTCAAGTCAGTACGGTCTCAGCCGGCCGGCCGACCATACACGAAATGCGCGGATTCTCGCGCTCACCGGCGTCTCTGGCTCGTTCTGTGAGGTCCTTTTCTGTCAGCCTGGGTTACGGTAGGTCACTTAAATCGCGATACAGATTACTAATTAAGGATTATGCGCTAATTAAATTTTATGCGCTATTTCATTCAGTGTTTTGAGCAGTTTAAACCGGCAAAACTGAAAAAGGAGCTGCAAATAAGCCGGAACTGACTGCATGATATGATACGGAAGCCGGTCCTCCAAACAGTTCCGACCGCGAAGCCGTATTTTTACTGAGGCCGCCGGCCGGTGCCGCCGCCGGGCAGGCCGACATGCACTGATGCGACAACTGAAACCGCCGCGGGTCGGTTCAGCGCTCACTGAGTGACCTGTCGTTTATAGTTTCAAAGTCACTGACGATTGGCTGACCACAGTGTATTTTTGCGGTTTAATCAGTCTCGGCCGGGTCCGTCCGGCCGGCGCCGCAGCCACCGTTACTCAGTGCCCCGGGAAACTGACTTTTTTCAAGTGAGTTGTTCAGTCATCACGTCAGTCCCGGCGGTTCACGTTCAAGATTTGTTCAGTATTATTTAGTCACTGTTTATGCAAGAGTTCCGGTGGTTTTGGGGGGAAATGCATTCCCTACCGTGTGGTCGGAATGCAGCCGCCTGAGCAGCCTGGAAACGATTTTGTGCACTGTGACGTTTCCATGCGAAATCGAAAGTTGGTGACCTTGACCTTGTTAGTATTTCGTTTGTATCATTAGTAAAACCAGTGGTTACGTCCCTGAAAAACCGAAGTGTTTCAGCAGCATCGACAAGCAGATCCCGATTGTTTTCCTTTTCATTCAGTCTGCACCACTGTTTCCATTGTGTAAGGCGAGAAGATATGGTCCGCGTTCCTGCTGAAGTTGGAGGGTCAAAGGTCACCAAGACGGCTTCGCGGAGCGTGTACCACAACTCCACAAGATCTTGCGCAATGTTTTAGCGTGAGCCTCATTTGCGCGCAGTGTCGATCTCTTGAGCAAGCATGCCCGGTCTTGTCGAAAGCTAAGGTCTATTTAAAAATATCAGCCAATAACAACCAGCGTCTATGATAAATATAGGGGCGTGTGTTGTCGTGCCCGTCAGTCTGCGGTGTTACCCACTGTGGTTACCGGCTTGCAGACGACAACCGTGTTGAAGTACGTTCTGCTGAGGTTGGCAAAATGGTTGCTTCCTAGTTCGATTCGCTGTAAACGTTTCGGGCTGCGTTACAGGTAGCTCGTTTGTTGTGCTACACACGATATACAAAAAAAGTTTTTGTGCATGTGGATTGCGGTAGATTTTCATCAGCATTAGTAAGGGGGGGGGGGGGGGGCGGAGAGTTTTTGCTATGGTGCCAAGCATTTTTTTTTTTTTTTTAAACGGGAGAAAAGTGTCTGCTAGCTAGTACAGGAGGGTATGGGACTGTTTTTAAGTTGTTTCTCTGTAGAGCTTTGCTTTTGTGGCGAGGGGTGGGGGGAGACAGAGACAAACATAACAATATGTCTGTGGGAGAGAGAATGCCTTGAAAAATGGTGAATGTGATATACATGAGTACCACGCTCAGTTTTCAAGTTTGTGTGCGTGTTTGACCCATTTCAGCATTTGTAAACCAACAAGTTAAATTATGAAGCGACATATATGTTGACACAAGTACATGTACATAAATCTGAAGTACACACATATATGTATTCATATTTAAACATAATAAAGTACCTGATGCAAATTTGTGTGTGTGTGTGAAGAGTTTCCTCACTGTTTCTTTATGAAGACATGACTTTACAAAAATGTACAATATGCATTTCTAAAACTTCTCTTTCGTTTTTCCCAACTGATTCTTTTATCTTGGCAAGCCTGTAAGACGCTGGTATCAGGTGGCCTCGACTGTTCATCATGATACCAAACTTGGTGAGCCTGATCTTGATAATTTAAACACACACACACACACACACACACACACACACACACACACGCACACACACACACGCACACACACACACACGCACACACACACACACACACGCATACACACACATATTCCTTTGCCATACCATAGTTATACTGCCTTGCTTCAGCAGTCTATATGAAATAAGTAATGAATATGTTGTAGTGATATTTTGCAAAACAAAATCCAAATAGTATATACTTACCACAGTCAGTATAGCATGATTCTTTTAGGATTTCTCATTCTTTACTACATGTTGTATTTCTTGTTAACTAGTTTTTGGTTCAAGCTTGCACATGATCACAATGCCATTTCCTTCAGGTGCACCGAATTTCCAAGTCCCTTTCCTTTGGGCGATCCACCTCCCCAGATTCCACTCCATCCAAATCGGCGGAACCTCAGACACTCCACAAACATGGCAGCAACTCCAGTAACGATGACGGCAACATCACCTCTCTACGCAGACAGTCCACTCGCCAGCTGTCATCTGAGGGGGAACATAGTGTCAGCATCAGCAGCGTTTCACGTACTCGGTCAAGTTTTACTTCAGTGTCTGTGCGCAAGGAATTGTCAAAGAGAACCTCAGGGGCAGCACTTTCCAGCTCCAGCAAACAGCTGAGCCGACGACAGTCCAAACTGCCGTCCAGATTTGCTGAAGATGAAGAAAGTCCAACCAGGTCCCTGTCAAAAGGTCTCTCCTCATCGTCAAAATCAGGGATGACTGAGAGAGCGTCACTTTCCAGACCTCCTTCAAAGGCCCCCTCAAGACAGGCCAGCTTAGCCAAGACACCATCGCTGACCAGAAAAGGATCCAAGACGCCAGAGAGGAGTTTGTCCAAAAAGCAGTCACTGAGCAAGGCAGACTCAAAGGCGTCTGTAAGAAAAGCGGGATCTGTCAAACAAGCTGCTCCAGCGCCAGCCAAGAAAGTGAAGCCTGGTGGGAAAGTCTTGTGGTTTCCAGCAGGTGCTTACCTGTCAGTGCGCGGGGACGCAGGTGAGTTCATTTTGTTTAGACCTGTGTATACTTACAGAGGTCACACTTGTCAAAAGAGGCCATCAGCGTGACCAGAGGCAGCCACCTGATAATTATAGGGTCCAAAGAGGCCTCAGCGTGACTAGAGGTAGCCACCTGATATATGGTTGTTCTTATACATATTAGCAAGAGTACTCTTGTTGTTTTATTGAGTAATTAGTCTGAATAGATGAAGCATTAAAACCTTCGGCATGAACATTAGCACGCTTCTAGCCATGTTTGTCGTAAGGATGTGTCTTAATTTCTTTTTCCTCTAACATCGCGGAATAGACATGCAATTGCTGTGGTCCATTTGAGCATACTGTACTTTTTTTTTTCTTTTTTTTTAATGTGGCAAGTTTATGAAGCTCTTGATTACAGTGTTTTTTTATTACTGGCTCAAGAAAAAAAATGATAATTTACAGAAAGAATTGTGTTTCAGGAAATAGTATCAAGTGCTGGGCGAGATGTGTAGGGTTTTGTTCAGTCCTTCTTTCCCTTGTTTCAGGTCAGTTTTACCTGTGTAGAGCTGTCAACAATGTGTACAACACATCCAAAGAAGTGAAGATTCGGTGGCTGTCCAAAGCAAAAGATGAGAAGAAAAAGAGAAAGAAGTCCAGAAAAGGTGCGAGGAAGGCAGATGACGGCGATGGACCAGCTGTTGCTGCAAATGATATGGATTATAAACTGTCTTACGCAGACTACATCGAGCCGACGAGCATCCTCATGCAGGTAATGGTTAGTTTGCCCTGAACATGGTTTTAGGATGATAAATTATTATGTGATTGATGATAACTGTGGCCCATTCCATACTCTTTCTTTGTGTAAGTGCCAGAGCAACGTAGACTGCTCCGTGTGATATATAATTTTGATTGAAGGGAAGATTCTGTTTTGTAGTGTTAAGATAGGCCCATTAGTAGTGTTCAGAGGTTTTCAAAAGTGATAAAATAGATATGCAAAATATCCAGTCACGAGTGACCCAGTGTACGCGCACTTAAAAGTCTTGTATGGGCCATGACCTTACTGACCTTCCCATTGATTTTGCTTTAAAAAAAAAATATATATATAAAAAAAATGGAGGAGTTGCTTCAGGAGCTCGGATAGTGTCCTGTCGCCAAAACTATATACATGACCGTAACCATTTATTATTACCACTTGCCCCTGAGTTTTAAAGGTAGATTTCTTAGTGTTCACACTAGCATTGTTTCAGACCTGTACTGCAATCGTGCAGGAGGCGAATGAGCAAAAGAAGAACGGTAGGCCACTTACTGCGACTAGTGTCAGTCAAACGCAAGCACAAACTATTCACTGGCAAATGATTGCACTGGTACTTGATATGACTTCAGAACATGAACTGTGACAGTGGCCACTAGTTAACCTTTACGCATCGGGACGCGAACCGGCTCGCGTCACTCTTAACAGCCGTAGGCACCGAGCCGCGAACCGATTCGCGTCATCCTAAACGGCCAGCAGCTGCATGCGCGTCAGCAGGGAAGTAGGTCACTGGCCAAGCTCACGATGTCATAGAGTTAACAGTTTTTATTATACTCTTCAAATCAGTAAAGCTGAAAATCAACTAATAAGTAATACTGGTAGTCAGTTTCTTATCTGGTATTTCCAACTAGAAGAATATTTTTCAACCAGCAAAATACCAGAAATTAGTGATAAACGCAATGTTTATTTCATTTTGGCGTGTCTATGAATTTCTTGATAATTGCTCTACCACTGTAAAGATACATAGACTCGGCTGTGTCATTTTCCTTCAGGTGTCGCTAGAGAAAAATGGCACAAAGTGGACGCTTGATTTGGAGGACATGAAGGAGACAGAGAGACTTTTGCATATGGCCGAAGATGTGGAGGCAGGCGTTATGGACAAAGACGATATTGATGAAGATGGTGAGGCTTTTGTTGGATTTTACTTGTTCTGATGATAGGGGTGAACAGGAGCTGTTTGTCAATAGCTCCTCAAAGTGATGCTGGGCTCTTTTGATTTCACTGGGTTGGGGATCTGGTCAGCCCGTAAGGTCATAGGTGCGTTGCATAATCTTACTCCTCTGGAGAAGCACCCTGGGTACACTCAGGCTGTCAGTACTTGTCTAATGGATCAGGCATTCTGTGGTCCAGATATGACCCGACTGTGCTATTCTGTATTCCCCCCCCCCCCCAAAAAAAATTTTCCACACATTACCAGGCTGTGCTGTTCTGCCTCATTTACAAATTTGCCTCAGAAATCTTGCATAGAAGCTTGGTGCTTTGTATTCATGATTTTTCGGGCCTGATAATTTTTTACGCAGGTGCCTCTTTTTTTGTGACCCGTGTGTGCCCAAACAGTTGGCTGCCCATGTGGTTAACACAATCACATGAGCATGTGGTTTAACACGAATAAATACAGTCGAACCTGCCAAGGCGGTCACCTGTATAAGCCATGCCACTGTCTAACCCAGTCACCCCAGACGATCCCCTGACACGCTAGCTGTTGACATGCCACCTTGGATAACCCGGTCACCCTGTCTACGGCGGTCAGTTTGGCCCAGTCCCTTGGGTGACCGCCTTACACAGGTTTGACTGTAAATGAATGTGCTGGTGACATTGTAGCTTCCTTGCTTATGTTACTTTCCTATTTTCTGTTTCAGTTGAAGAAGTCATCATTGTTGAGCCGCCAGCAAAGAAACATAAAACAGAAGGAGAATCAGGCACTAAAGGTAAAGTAAAAAAAAACCAACAACAACAAAAAACCCAGCAACAACAACAAATTAACAGTTTTGTTGTTACCTACATTTTTGGTCGTGGACCTTCAATTGGGGCTTTATTAGTACAGGTATCACCGGCAGTACTTGTTTATCAAAAGAACAAGAGGTATGGTACACTTTGCGACTGTTGCTAAATTCTGCACCACACTAACAATTTGAAAACACTTGATTATGCAGACAGATTCTATGTTGTTCCTTCTGTTCAGCCACGTATCAGTTTGTTCTTGTTTTTTTTTCTGAGGTAGGGATGGGTGATTATAAATGTGTAATGGGTAAGTATGGTAAGTGGGGGTTTCAAAAACAGTTTGTTGACCCTGTTTCTTCGGTTGATGATCGCCACTTGTTTTGCGATAGGCAAAAGACATGAAGCTGTATGTGTGCTTGTACTGTGTTGGGCTATTGCAGAAAAGAAACCAAGACTAAAAAAGACAGCGTCTCAAAAAGAGCGAGACAAAGCGAGGAAAGTGCAAGAGCGACTGGAGAAAAAGCAGAAAAAGAAAGAAGGTTAGTAAGTGTGCTTGAGAATGTGAGCCTAGCAATTTCATACAAGCAAGGTACACATACACAAGTCATTTTGAGTAGTTGTTGAAAAATCTTACTGAGAATGATCAGCAAATGACTGCTGAAACCATTGAGACCATTGAAATGCCAGACATGTACCTATCCATCCTTTGTTTAAAACCTTTTTTTTTTCTTTTTTTTTTAACTGCTTTGTTGTCTTTTTTGGCAAATTCGGGCTGCTTCCCCTGGGGAAGCCTGCCACCCCAGTGCAGCGCCACCCCGGTGCAGCGCCACCCATACCTATCCTATATTTCAATTTTGCTCATGGAGGAAAGCCAGTTAACCGGGAGAGAAACCACCGATGAGCAGCCCGGTAGCCAGGCAAAAAAGTTATCACATATCACAAGCTCGATCTGGGCTTGATCCCACACTTCATCATCGTGACATTGGTGATGGCTGTTCAGCAGCACAGCGGCAAAGTGCAGTGCACTACCTATTAGGCCACCACTCACCCCAGTCATGTGGTGTGCATAATAAACTTGGATAGAATACATTTTAAAGGAAGAAAGGACGATGTCTTTAATTCTATAATCAGAATAGTTGGCCTGTTCTACAACATGGACGAAACGTGCAACATTGTGGCAGTGCAAAAAGTTGTTAGTCATGAAGTTGTTAATCACCAGTCAGGTATACCTAAAAAGTTATTTTTTTACATTCAGCTGGTGAAGGACGCAAGAGAAAGGTTCCAAAGAAAGAGGAGGAACTGACGTTGCATCCCAACCCCAAGGTCAAGGTCTTGGAAAAGGACCCACTGTGGGACACAAAGTAAGTTGGCCGGCCTGCACCCTGGTATTCTCCAATGCTTAAAACCTAACTATGTGCATAGCGTACAAGTGAAAGAAATGTTTCTTTAATGTGAAATCTCTGCTGCTAGATTCATCAGGTCTTAACGTCAAAGGTTTGTATCTATAGGCATGAGAGTTTTCCAGGTCGATTTCACAGGTTTTGTTTTGGTGATTGCTGCACATGGACGCTATGCCACGAGTCCTTTTTTTTCTGTGGGTGCTAACATTCATATGCCGTATGTAATCCAAACGCCACACACACACACACACACACACACACACACACACACACACACACACACACACACACACACACACACACACACACACCCCTAACCCCCTGACCTGTTTCTAGATGTTGTACCTGCATTTAAAATGTGAAATTGCATGTGGACAATGCACCATGACAGTCCTCGTTTTCTGTGACAGCGTTCACATGCCATATGTCTCCAAGTACGCCAACGCTCGACTGGCGTTCAGAGCTGTGAAGCTGAATGATATGAAAATGCTGAAGAAGCTACTGAAGGACCCAGAACGAGTGTGTTATGTGAGTTGTACAAATGTTTGTTGGTATTTTGTTGTTGATGTTGTTTTTTGTTGTTGTTGCTGTTTTGGTTTGTTTTGTTTGTTTGGGTTTTTTTTGTTTGTTTGTTTGTGTGTTTTTTTCTTGGGGGGGGGGGGGGGGGGGGGAGGGGGATCGTTGGTTGGGGTTTTTTTTTTTGTTTTTTTTTTTTTGGGGGGGGGTCACAATTTGCAAAAAGGAACATCTATTCATTTGACAAACAGCCTTAAAGCTGTGTATACTGTATGACTGTACCATACAAATGATCATACCATACCAGGGATGGATTCACTCAAAAATGCCAATGAGACATTGTCTCCTTGACCAGTCATTTTTATGAGACATTTTCATTTTCTTTGAGACAATCAAGTTCACCTGCATCACTCTGTCACATGTCTGTGCCGAGAGCCTGTTCCTACTAGGCTAAGTGCAGTGACGTTCAGGTTCAGGTGAACGGAAAAGGACCTCTCGATTGCAGAACTGAGAAAACTAACGTGCCAATATTTTTTGCAACTCTTTCGAGCGAGAGATCCCGGCAGCGCGCGCGGTGAGCGGGATAAGTAAGCCTCATCACTAAAATTGAGATTAGTGTAACAGACTATATGACTGACACGGACAGCGCATCTCTGCTTCGCGTTGTCAAGTGCACTTGTGATGTCATGTTTGTGCGACATATGACGCATTTTGCGAAATTTCTATGCGACATTTTATCAAAATATGAGACATAGTCGCACGGCGCGCGAGAAAATCGATCCCTGCCATACCATACCATACCATACCATACCATACCATACCATACGACGCCATGCCATGCCATGCCAAAACTGCTGATTGCCATTTGTTTTTGGTGGGTTTTTTTTTTTGTTTGTTTGTTTTGTGAGCAGCTGACATACTGGAAGAGTGTGAGCAGACGCATGAGAGCTCTTACATATGCCGTTGAGATGAACAATCGACAGGCCGTAGATCTGCTGTGGGAAGATTATTTTGGCAAAAAATATGCTGAGCGCATCAGGAACAGTACATTCGAGAGAACTCTATTGGACAGGCTTGGCACAGGCTCGTGAGTACTGTCTGTGTGTGAGTGTGCATGGTGCGCGCGTGTGTGTGTGTGTGTGTGTGTGTGTGTGTGTGTGTGTGTGTGTGTGTGTGTGTGTGTGTGTTTGCAGTGATCACACTAGGAATTTGCCAGCCGGTACCCTCGTTTGAAGCAGCCTTCATCAGAAAATCACCTCCAACCGGCCCCCGTAGTGTAGTGGTTAGCACTTCGGACTATGGACCGGGAGACCCGGGTTCGAGTCCCAGCCGAGGCAAGCGGGATTTTTCCTTCCTAGGTCGGCTCCTACCCAGAGCGGGTGTGCTATGGGCCCAATGGGGAGGCTGTTGCCACACAGCCGAGCTTCACCCACTTCACGGGTGCGACTTTGGGGGTGCTTCCCTTTGTATGACACGTCTTATGATGTGGATGATTACACGGCCGGCACCGCAGGTGCCGTAGTTGCCGGGCCTGGTTAATGCCGGGATATTTATAACAGGAAGCGTGGAATGCGGCCCTGTCCCGCAGTCCCAAACCACACGGACCTCCATAGCATCATCTTACCATCATCCTCATCTCCATCATCACGCATAATAAAAATTGTCCCAGTTTCCGAGCCCTCCGTGGATTCCACCCATTACCAGGGAGGAACGCCACTGGAGCGGGCAAAGAGTTGTGGCAGCAAAAAAAAAAAAAAAAAAAAATCAAATCCATATCAGTGAAACATAGTTGGTTGTCCAGTTTTCTTGAAGTGGGTAGTGCAGTAATGTTGAATTTGGATGGTGCCCACTGCAGATGTGAAGCTCTAGTTCTGTGGATGTATTTTCTTTAATATGACAGACTCCATTAATTTTATGTGTGCATGTGTATGCAGCGTAATTTATTGAACGTTTTCCTGTGTTTGAAAGGGGAGATAAGACTTTGAAAAATTGTCCCGTGGTGGAGCAACATTTTATGCAGTCATACTTCTTGTTTTCATCAGGTACAACTTCCGGTCACTTGGCATAGGTCGCATCAGACCGATCATGGCCAGCAGAGGTGCCAGAGAAGGGAACAATGCTTTGACAAAGGTAGGCTTCATCACTGCCTGTGTCAACTTTAGATTAATCATGTCAGCTTCCTTCTCCTACCCCGAAATGCCGCACCACTGAGCCCCTCCTCCCTCCCCCCCGGTTTTTCAGATATTTTCTGACAGTACCATTGCTCATAGTCAGAAGCCAAGATGGTCACCTCTATAAGCCGTGTCACTGCTCAAGCCCATAGACGACATTTGTTTGATTGTTTAAGATCAGTTTGATTTCAGTAGGAAACGATGAGGTGAGTGTGACTTGGTGGTTGCTGTGCCCTCTGTTTTCACAGTTTTAGGCCCGTGTTAAAAAAGAAATAACAATTACAATAAAGAGAAGAAAGGAAGAAAGGGGGGGGGGGGGGACCTTGTAAAGTGGTTCAAGCACCTGGCGGAAGGGACCTGATCCCTGATGCCCACAAAAAAAAACCCTTAAAAAAAAAAACTATTAAAAAAAAACTGTTAAAAAAAGAACCCACAAAAATTGTTTTTGAAAAAATTGTTTAAACTAGGAGGGCAGTAGGCAGTGACACTAACTAGGCATTTAACACAGGAAGGGTTCAGCTGAGTGTCACTGCTTGTTGCTGTTTCAGTTCTCCTCACACCATGCAAATCTTTCCAATCTTGGTGGTGACTAAAGCTGGGGTGAACGACAGTCTAATAGATAGCGTGTCGGACTTACATGCTGCGCTGCTGAACGGCTGTCATGGCAAAGGGTGGGTTCGAGTCCAGGTCGAGCTGTGATACGTGATACTGTTTTTTCCTGTCTACTGGGCTGCTCATAGGGGGGTTTCTCTCTGGTTTATCCAGCTATCCTCCCCCAGCAAAATTAGGGGGAAGTAGCCCATATTTCCCGAAAGGTGTAATAAAGATTTCTTTTTTCCACCAGGATGTAAGAGACATGGAAGATGGTGGTGATTTAGACGAGAACACCAAGAAACCAGTTCTTTTGGCGGCCTTGAAGTCCGGCGCTTCTGAGGATCTAATCATGAAGCTCATGAGAAACGTTTACGACCCTGCAGAACTTGATGAGACAATGGTGTGCACAATTTTGGGGGAAGGGGGTCGGGGGGGGGGGGGGGGGGGAATGGGTAGACTACCACAACTGAAAGTTGTCTTTTTGAGTGTGGTTCAGAATAGCAGATAGCTGATCATTCGCTTTTAACTTGTTTCCTTTCATTGGGAAAGTATGTAATTATTTTAAAGCCTGGTAATAGGCAACAGAAGGAGGAGTGTTAAATCCAAGAAAAATCCCAACAAGGTAGTCCATTCTCAGCAAGATCAGAGTTAAATGCCCAGTTTTCCTGTTGGGGTTGAAGTAGAAATGCAAATGAAACCGTTGCTCCTGTTTTGTAGGTAGACATGTTCACACAACATTTTGTGACGATTCTGGGGTTGGGATGCAATGCACAAGCCGCACAACTGCTGAAGAAAATTACAGAACACGGTACCTACAGGCGCCTTCCAGGACTTCTGTACCAGGTACTTGAGGTGTCAGTAGCAGTAAATGAATGTTTCTGTAAATGTAATTCTACATCTCTTCCATTCTACCCCACTTCATTACAGTCCACCATAACGGCTGAATTGTTTTCACTCATTCTTTGTGAATTCCCAGTGAAAAATTAAGGCATTTCGCGGAGAGGAAGAGAGAGAGACGTCATCCGTTCCTTGATTTTTCATTATCAGGTGCTTGCTGACAAGGCGGACAGCATCAAGAGTATACCACCCTCCCAGGTCACCTTCAAAAGTACTCGAGATATGAAAGGGGTGAGTATTGTGTCATGAAATGTCAGGTCTGGCAGTAGACAAGTGATCCCTTCAGGATGGCCGCCTCTGTAGCCCTGCAGTCACTCACATCGTCATTTTGCAAAGCATTGATAATTATGTGCTTTAGCATGGCTTATCAATACAATACAATACAACATATATTATTGCCCTGAAAATGATATTCATCTTGCAGCCTGCTGTGTATTCATTAATAAAGAAGATACCGGTACTATATAACTATGTTGATTAATAAATCACATAATACAATACTGAAAATAATGAGCCTCTGAGCCTCAGACCCCAAGAGAAGAAGAAAGCTTGAGCCGTGTGTGTGTGTGTGTGTGTGTGCACGCATGCACAATGTGTGTGTGTCTGACGCTTGCACGTGTGTGTGTGTGTGCACGCATGCACAATGTGTGTGTGTCTGACGCTTGCACGTGTGTGTGTGTGTGCACGCATGCACAATGTGTGTGTGTCTGACGCTTGCACACGTGTGTGTGTGTGTGTGCATGCATGCACAATGTGTGTGTGTCTGACGCTTGCATGTGTGTGTGTGTGTGTGTGTGTGTGTGTGTGTGTGTGTGTGTGTGTGTGTGTGTGTGTGCAGTTTACGCTGATCCATGCAGCAGCTTGCAACCCCGACACCGGTGTGTTGGAGAAAGTGCTGAACGCAGATCCGAACATCTCCATGGCGGATGCTAAAGGCCGACGCCCAATCCACTTCGCTGCCGGATGCTCGTCTCCAGGGCCACTGAATCTGCTGCTTGAAAGGTGGTGTACTTAACTGTTTGGTGTTAGGTGTCTGTTATGCGCAGTGGCCCAGTGGAAATGCTGTGCTGTAAGTGTCTGCTGCTACTTACAGACTGCTTTTGTTCAACGATCTTCGTGGAGAGTGTTGGAAAATTACTGTTTGTTTCGGGGAGACGAAAAACGTGCGTCCCCTGTGACATGCTTTTTCAACTGTGTGTGTCTATTTTCAGATTTTTGTGCGTACAAATACGCACACCTGTGCACAATTGGGAACACTGGTGATAAAGTAATCGGATATCGTGAAATTGGATTGGTCTATGAACAATGTCTGATGCGGACTGAAGCCTTGGTACTGAAGTGCATGTCGTGGAGTAAGAAGTTGTGACCATTTTTTGTGATCTGTGGTTTTTGTTTGGTTTTTTTTTAGAGGAGCCAACCCGTTTGACACAGACAGTGTAGGGATGACAGCCCTGCACTATGCCATTCAGGCCAGAAGAACAAAGAACACAGAAATACTCTTGAAAATCATCACTGACAGTAAGCACCAAGAGTTTGGTTGTTCGCTTGTTTGTTGTTGTTGTTGTCTTTATCCTGTTGTGTTTGCATCCTGTTGCATCACACAGAAACAAGGTTCAGCATCAGCGCATGTACCCAATAAGTAAACAGCAGCAGCAGTTAAGCTGCTAATGAGGTCAATAAACAGAGGGAGCACAGACAAGGTATAGTTTTTAAGGGCTTCGTTCATACCTTCTGCAGAGGACAGTCGCTATGTGGATCCCACCGAAGGCTTGCCGAACGGTGGTGTGAACAGAGCCAGCAAGAGGACGTACTTCGGACCTCTGCACAGAGCTTGCGAAGGCGGCCAACTGGTCAGTTTTGTTTCTTTGTTTTTTTCATTTATTCATTCGTTTCACTGACTAATTCCCTGTGCTGCTGATGTTAATTAGTAATAATAATGATGAATGGCTCTTATGTAGTGCAGTTTCCCCAGCATTCCAGACTCAGTGCCCCTTCCAGGAAAGGTGTTTACATCAGGGCATAAAATCGTCACTTTTTGGCGGATTTCCACCTTCGGCTACAAATTCTCCTCCTCCTCCCCATAAATGGCATAATTGTGTTTCCTCCCCTGAAGCACTGAAAATCATGCCAAAATACACCAAATTGTGTTTCCTCCCCTGAAGCACTGAAAATCATGCCAAAATACACCAAATTGTGTTTCCTCCCCTGAAGCACTGAAAATCATGCCAAAATACACCAAATTGTGTTTCCTCCCCTGAAGCACTGAAAATCATGCCAAAATACACCAAATTGTGTTTCCTCCCCTGAAGCACTGAAAATCATGCCAAAATACACCAAATTGTGTTTCCTCCCCTGAAGCACTGAAAATCATGCCAAAATACACCAAATTGTGTTTCCTCCCCTGAAGCACTGAAAATCATGCCAAAATACACCAAATTGTGTTTCCTCCCCTGAAGCACTGAAAATCATGCCAAAATACACCAAATTGTGTTTCCTCCCCTGAAGCACTGAAAATCATGCCAAAATACACCAAATTGTGCAGAGTTTAGTGTAATTCTAAAACTTTTCCTCCAAAAAAAAGTGTTTCCTCCTGCAAAAATCATGCAAAAACGCACAAAACTGCACAGATTTCTATCTAACTTTTAAAAACGTTCCAGGGGAGCATGCCTTGACACCAGGGAAGTGTGTTTTTTTTATTTTTTTATTATTATTATTCCACTCCAGGATGTGGTGAAGCTGCTGATCAAGCATGGAGCCAATTTGGACATGAAGACATCTTTGACCGACAACAGCTTGACCCCTCTAATGATCGCTGCCTCCAAAGGTCACCTGGAGATTGTACGCGCCCTTGTTGATGCTGGGGCCGTGGTCGAGCTTCCAGGTAAGAAGGATCAGCCATTACTGTGGACAGTTCACCCATTATCCCAACACCCCCCCCCCCCTTTTTTTTTTCATTATGAAAATGCTGTAAGCATACCTAAGTTGAAGTCACTTAATGGCACCCTTCCACCATACCTTTCGGCTCCACTCACCACCTGTCAACTGTTGCGAACCCTCCAGTTGTTGTCCGAGAGGCTTCTCAGAATTTCCAAGTGCAAACTGAAATCTTTCAGCAAGCGCTCTTTCAGTTTTGTCACACCAACCGTTTGGAACTCACTGCTTGCATATCTGAGGACTGCACCCCACACTGATTGTTTTCAAGAGCATTCTTAAACTGTTCCTTTTTTTCTTTTCTTTAATTTCTCATGTAACTAGTCAGCTTTACCAGTGTATGACTGTCCATCTTTTTAAAATGTGTGTGAGTGTGATCCGTGCATTGAGTTTTGTTCAAAGGAAATGTGCCCTACAAATACCGTCTGTTATTAAAGTAGGCATTCCCATAACCATTTTTGAGATTTTTTTTTTCTCTCTCTCATTTTCTTTTAGATCGTTTGGGCAGAACAGCTCTGATCCACGCTGCCATGAACGGTGCAACCAACGTGATGACGTACCTTCTGAACATCGGTGCATCTCCTAATCGTGCGGACACTTCAGGCAACTCCCCATTGCATTATGCAGCGGCCTATGGATGGTATTTCTCTGTCAAGACGCTGTTGGAGGCCGGAGCCAACCCAGCCGTTAGTAATGACTGGCGGGTAAGACAGATACTGATTTTGATAGTCATAATTTTTTTTTTTCCACATGGGCACTGTCATGCCCTTCTAGCATTGCCTCTTTGCACACCAGTCTGCTGTGCAGGCGGTCCATGACCAGGTCTTCTCTCATGCAACGTTCAGCTCAGACTGCTAACCACTTTGGATCTTCCTAGGCCCAGGCCATCCCTAATGCTTGCCTGGTTGGCGAGGGTGTCTGCAGAGAACATCAGTAAATAACAAATGCCCCTCTGGTGCTCACTCTCGATAATTCTCAAAATGGAAAAACGTTTTGCTAACAGAAGGTTTATATTTCACCAGACTACCCCGCTGTCAGTGGCCTACTTGAAAGGTCATCATGGAATCGTCAGCTTACTGTTGGATGATGACCGAGTTGACGTCAATTTTCCAGACGACAGAGGTAAAAGGCCACGTATATTGTCTACGCTTTGTACCTTCTGAAGCTGGGGGAGGGATTTTCTTTTAGTGTTTTTCTTCCTTTTATAACATTCATCCCTCCCCCCCCCCCCCCCCACTCCTTTTCATTCTTCTCAGGTAGTTGATATCGGTCACCCAAAAGTGAATGTAAATATACTGTGGGTGACCAATCTGTACCATCAGTTTTTGTAGTATCCACATTTTGGCTGACTGCATGGTGTTTTGTACTATGTATCCATACTGGTCATGCTGTTTTCTACTATCTACAACTATCATAGTACCTTGTCTACATTACTCAGATGCTGACATCTGTTTTGTATCCTTGCATCCTCAAGGTCAGACGTTGCTGGCCATTGCGTGCTCCAGTGAACCAGAACCAGGGTTACTGGAGCAGATCAGTTACCTCATCAAGGACAAGGGAGCTGACTGCAAGGTCATAGACACTTCCGGCAAAACTGTGGTACGTTAGACAACAAAACTGCTGCGCACAGGTTTTACATAGATGGCAGTATCTGTTTGATCAGTTTTTGTCTTGTACCTCTTTTTTAAAGTGAGCACTTCGCTTGGTTGATAAAAAAAGTTTGCTCTGACTCTTATTTTTAAAAAGGATGAGTCGAGCCGGTCTTCTAAGGCTTCTCTCCAGGTACTTGTCTTCCTCCCTCTCTGCTTTGGAATTTGTCCGCTCACGCACACACACACACACACAAAAAGAAGAATGAACAGTTTTAAATTCCAAAACTTGCATAGTTCAGTTCACCCTTCATGGTGATTGTAATACGCTGATGCCCTGTGTGTGAGTGAATGTGCTTGAAGCACGTGAGCGTGCGTATTGGGTTCAGTTTGCGGCATTTTGAGCCCAGTGCTTAGGTAAAGTGCCTGTATTAATACCCATTATTATTATTATCATTATGAATACTGTTGCAATTTCAGCTGCACCACTTGGCCACAGTTAATGTGTACGAGACCATTCCAGCCACAGAGACGGAAAAGGCCAAAGTGGTATGTAAAACTTGCTTTTTCCTATTATTTCCACGCGCGAAAGGGACAGCCATTATTTATAGATTGAGAACAGTGTGGTTCTTTGAAACCTTGCGCTGGAGGCCAGTTGAGCCGCGTATGGTGTCAGTGGGTTAAATTAGTATTATTGCTATATAGTTGGGCTATATTGCTGAGCGATGTTGGTACACCCAAAATTGCCAGGAAAAAATAATAAATCATGACTAAATGCTCAGACAGGCTAGCTGAAATTGCTGAAAAAATTAATAAATAATTGTTGTATTTTATAATTATTATC
The DNA here is from genome assembly GCA_018292915.2 of Batillaria attramentaria. Lineage (NCBI taxonomy): Eukaryota > Metazoa > Mollusca > Gastropoda > Batillariidae > Batillaria > Batillaria attramentaria. The sequence goes on from JACVVK020000071.1 coordinate 354,660, forward strand.
ATTTTTTTATATTAGGCCTGTCAAAGCCGCAATTTGTGAATTGATGTAAATGGATATACGTTATATGTCATCAGCCTCATCATCACCATGGTCATCACAATGTGTGCAGTATTTGTTTGTCTTGGTATCTGTGTGGTGGTGACAGATCTTGAACCAGGAGGCTGAAAAAGTGACAATGAGCATCGCCAAGCTGTTCATAGAACATGGATGTGATCCAACCTTGAGGGACGCCAGCGGAGACACAGCCGCCATGATTGCTCTTACAAAGGTGAGACATAGACAGACAGAGAGAGAGAGAGCGAGAATGACGATGACAGTTCTTTTGGGGGACAACAGTAGAA